>RJWT010046833.1:0-11397 GCA_004365215.1 Cuniculus paca | reverse complement strand
CACACACACACACACACACACACACACACACACACACACACGGCGGGGGCGGGGCTCTCCCCTCCCCCTCTCAACCTCGGGGCTGGGAGGGGTGGCGAGCGCTAAATATAGAGTTCAAGGACTCAGCCAGGCAAAGAGTGCCCACGCCGGCCGCCTGTCTGGCCTCTGTGGAGAGGGACGGAGCCCTTCCCTTCCGACGACAGTTCCAGGGCAGTCGGGAGCTGGAGGGAGATTTGAGGAAGGGGGCTCTCAGGCGAGCGAGGCCCTTGTTCCCGGCCACAGGTGGCAGTCGTGTCCCACAGGGCGTCCGAGGAGTTCTGGTCTCCAGTGTTGCAGCTCGGAGCGGGAAGGCCCCGCTGCGTGCCTGTGCCTACGTGGAGAGGACTTGCTGCGCTGGAACCATGCTTGGTGCTAATCACTGCGTCCAGTTCTGTGCTAAGTTAGGCTCGCTCCTTAGTGCCTGCGGCCTGAGCATGCGCATGCAAGCAGCTGTTCCGGTCTGTGTACTTGTCGTAGTGAGGCTGAGTGTCTAACTGCGGGCGCCACTGGTCCCGGAGCCATACCTCTGAATGGTGCAGGGCTTGGGTTCTTAAGGGCACCTAGGTGAGAAATACGAGGTGTGCATAGGTTCCTCATATTTACTTAGGCTCAGGCTGATGCCCCTTAGTAGGGTTGGGTTTGGAAGGGTAATTTTGGGTGAAGGGGAGGAAAAACAACTGTGCCCGCCTTTCCAGCTGGGCACAGTCCTGTGTTCCTGTGGAAGGGCCTTCCCAGTGGCCCTGCACCCCTGCCTCCTTCCTTAACAAGTGAGTTTAATGGGCAGACAATGACCTTCCCGGGAGCGGGCTCAGGGTCCTGGAGGAGAAGCAGGAAAAGTGCTCCATGGAGTGTACAGGCTGGGGAGTTGTGCTGTGGGGTGTCTGGTTAAAACTCCTTTCTCAGAGAGCCCAGGGAGAGTCTGGTTTTCCACTGCGGCTTATGTGACTGGCATCAAGGTAGGACAGTCATTTCATTCATTCAACAAACATGTGAGCAAGACAGATCTAGTCCCAACAAACTGGGCAAAGGAAACCTTAAACAACAGGCACAGCATTGAACTCTGGGTAGAGGGGACACAGCCTACACAGTTTGGGGGATGATCCCCTCTGAAGAAGGGACATTTCTTGGGCTTACGTGCAAGGTAGGAGTTTAGAAAAAAAGAAGGGTTTGGGCTGGGCATATAGCTCAGTGGCACATGTGCCTGCCTGGCAAGCACAGGGTCCTGAGTTTAAGTCTCATACCAAAAATAAATAAATAAATAAATAAATAAATAAATATTTTAAAAAGGGTTTGTAGGAGAGGAAGAAACATTCATTCATTTGACATACATTTATTGAGCAACGACTGTGTGCCAGAAGTTCTAGCCCTGGGTATCCAGAGAGGAACAAAACAGAGGCTAAGGTAGAGCACTTGTGTGGCATCCATCTAGTCACCACTCTGAGGTGTATGATAGCAAAGCAGCCCAGACTCCTACATCATTGGAGCTAGAAGGACCTAAGAAAACATCAGGTCTTACCCTTTCATCATATGAATGGGAAAACTGAAAACCAAAGTGGGTGTTATGGTTTGTATATAAGTGGCTCCCCCAAGTCTCATGGAGTCATGGAAGCGGCTGAATCTAGCATTTGTGATTGATTCATTGTCTAGTGCTGGGATTGGCGGTGTGAGTTCTACACCTGCCCAGGGGTGGAGCTGACATAGAATGTAAGGTCAGAATGGGGGCATGTTTTTTCCTTTTTTGTGTGGTTCGCTCTTGCCACTTACAGCCGCCATTATCGGCTGCCCATTCACCACACCACCCTGCCTCGGAACCAGCTGAGTATGGACTGAAACCCCCAAAACTGTAAGAAATAAACCTCTCCTTACTTCACTTTGGGTGTCAGGTATTTTGTCTCAACAATGAGAAAAAAGTAACCAAGACAGAATTTGGTACCAGTGGAGTGGGGTCGTTGCTGTGACTATACCTGACCATGTGGTTCAAGATCCTTTGGGAATGGCTTGTGGGAAGAGTTTGGAAAGGTTCGGAGATGTTGCCTGAACTAGAAGCCCTGGACCAGCTTAGGCTGTTCTGTACGGGAGATTCTGGTCAGAGCTCAGTAGACCAGAAGGCTGATGGAGAGCCTGCTGGTAAAGACCAGGCTCGGGAGGTTTCTGCTGGAAAGAAGGACTGCACTGGGTGCTGGACTCCACACGATGTGTGTTACGGCTTGGCAGAAAGTTTGTCTGCATTCTGCTCGTGTCCAGAGACTTTACCTGAGAGTGACATTAAGGGAGGTAGCCTGATTAATCTGGCAAAGGAAATTTCAAGGCAGTCAAATGTTGAGGCAGTGGCATGGCTGTTGTTGGGGGCTTTTAGCCAGATTTATGTTGGAAATCAAGAGTAAAGAGCCCAGCATGGTGATTTAAAATGTTGAGTTTGGTCGGAAAGCTGTGGACTGTAAATATAGAGCTAAAACCTCGATTGCTGGGAAGGAACAAAGAAATACAAAAGATGGCCTGGAGACATCCTGGAAAGCAGCAAGTCTCAAACCTTTGCAGCTTCCAAACTGCAAAAGTGAAAGACTTTGCCCGGGGGAAAAAGCTGCAGAGCGCCACACTCCAGAATGGCGACAGAGGCCACACGAGGTTCCAAAATGGCAGTGACATAGAGAATCTGTTCCTCGCAACCAGGTTCTGAGTGCCCAGCAATCCAGGCACTTGACCTCTATGGCCAAGAAAGAGGAAAGCCTGGCTACTGCTCCAGCTAGCGGCAGACCTCAGCATGATCCACATGGTGCTGGTTTTAGGTGCACACGTAATGCACGAGTTCTGAGGTTAAGGCAGCTTCCACTCCGATTTCAGGCCTGGGGGCCCAGAAAGTTTGCCCCTGAGAAGGCAGTGTGTAAAGCTGTGAATGTGAAGCCAAAGTGGAGACCCTAGAAGTTTGAAAAAGCCAGGAGCGTGGATCATCTAAGGAAAGCTGCAAAGATTGAGCAGAGTGGGCCTAAGAGAAAAACTGTGGGAGTTAAAACCCCTAAAAGTGCTGTGGGGGTGGAGCCACACAAGCCCTTTGGAACTCACAATTTGTCACAGATTGCTTTAGATGTTGAACAGACAGCTACAGGACTTAACATTTGCCCTGCTGGATTTTGGACTTACTTTGGTTCCAATGCTTTGTATCCCCCTGTTTGTAACTTCTGGAATGGTAATGTCTATCTTGTGCCATTGCATGTTGGAAGTGTTTAACTTTGTTTTCATTTGTACAGGGGCTTGCAGCTAAGAGTTTGCCTTAGATCTCAGAGGAGACTTGGAACTTGGACTTTTCAGCAATGCTGAAACTGTTAGGACTTTGGCAACTCATGGAGATGGACTAAATGTCTTTTGTATAAGGGATGTACACGAGTCTTTGGGGGGCCAGGGGTGGAATGTTACAGTTTGTATATAAGTGGCCCCCCCAAGCCTCATGGAGTCATGGAAGCGGCTGAATCTAGCATTTGTGATTGACTGGTTGTCTAGTGCTGGGATTGGTGGTGTGAGTTCTGCACCCGCCCAGGGGAGGAGCTGACATAGAATGTCAGGTTGGAATGGAGGCGTGTTTTTTCCCCTTTTGCATGGTTCACTCTTGCTGCTTGCAGCCACCATTATCAGCTGCCCCTTCATCATGCCACCCTGCCTTGGAACCAGCTGAGTATGGACCAAAACCCCCAAAACTGTAAGAAATAAACCTCTCCTTCCTTCACTTTGGGCATCAGGTATTTTGTCTCAACAACGAGAAAAAAGTAACCAAGACAGTGGGCATCCCTCAGGGATGCAACTCTGGACTTTTGTGACACCTTGGTACCCACCATATTCCTTCCACCTACCTGCCTGCCTCAGAGATCACCTGCAAACAATTCCTGGACACACATATGATGGTTTCCCACAGCTCTTTATGAGCTCGACAGCAGGTAGGAAACTAATCCCAGAAAGGGCTAATCAACAAGAGATCAGAGTTGGGGGTAAGTACCCCACTTCTTTCATCTTGGTGAGACAATATGGAGATTTAGGTGCTCAACAAGCTCAAGTCCTTGTTGCCTGCAGTGGTCATCCCACATCAACACGTCCTTTATTGCTCTTTTACCTTCTGCTTCACTTCTTTATACCCGCACTATACTTCCTGCGATCCTCCCTCAAACCAACTACTTGCCTTCAACCAAATCCTTATCTCAGGGGCAATCAACAGGGACTGCAGCAGGGACAGTGGCCAAGCCAAACACTGCAGGTCTCCAAGCACCTCGTCCAGTGTTCTTTCCTCATGAGCTCAGCACTACTTACATTTTGGACTGGATAATTCATTGTCGTGGGGCTGACCTGTTGCTGTGGTGTGGGTATGGTTCGAATGTGTCCCCCAAGGCTTCCTGTGCTGGAAGCTTGATTCCCAGTGTTGAGAGGTGGTGGAAACTTTAAGGGGGGGCAGCTTAGTGAAAGGTAATTACGCTGAGGAGGCACCACCTTGGAAGGGACCAGTACTGGTGTCCCAGAGTGTGTTAGTTCTGGCAAAGAATGGGTTGTTATAGAGCAAGCTGCCCTTGTTCCTTCTGTACTCCACGGGTTCTCTTTCTGTTTCTTTGCTGTGATGGAGCCAAGGTGGGGCTAGGCCAGGATGCCAGGGCCATGCCATTCGGACCCTCAAACAGCATGAGCAGGGCATGACATCAGAGTTATCAGCCAAATAAACCTCTTTACTTCAGAAGGTACCAGCTCTGCCGTTTTGTTGCGACAACACAAAACCGACTAAGACATGGAGTAGTGTAGGATGCTTAACGGCATCCCTGGCCTTTGTCCACTAGAGGCCAGCAGCAACTTCCAGCTGGGAACTATTTTCTGTTGTGCCAAATGTCCCTCAGGGCAGAACTGTCCCTGGTTGTACCACAACCACTGCTCCACACCAGACTGTCTCTCTCGCCAAGTCAGAGAAAGAATTCCAACCCACAAGATTCTTTCCCTTTCCCCCTTACTCTTCAGATCCCACAGATGAAGCCAATGGAATTTACCCCCAGAAATTCTTTATTACAATGAAATAACAAGTTTGAGATGAACAAAACCAGATGCTGGGGGCTCAGAAGGCAATCCTGTTTCTGAGTGACCACAGAGCAGTAAGGCTCCAGGATGAACAGTCCAGGCTCCTGGCCACACTGCTGCACTGGACCTGATGCCCTATGGTACCCTGCTTGGTCTGGCCCAGCCCAGCACCCAGCACCCAGCAGCTGCAGAATATGGACATTAGTGGTTGCTGATGGTTAGGGGGCACCAACCTCCTAATCAGGGCTGAGCTCTGGGGGAATTCCTGACCCAGGGAAGCAGAATCTTAGTCTTTGCTCTGTCACGCTTCTCCTTCCTTTCGTAGCCCCTCACTCCCCCAGACTGGAAGGCCTTGAATTGACCAAGAGAAACCCAGGTCATTCCTGTTGTTCCTGCTACCTTGAAGAGACAGGGAAATGTGGGTGAGTATACTGTACTTCCTGGTCGGGGAGATCCTGAGTCCAGATCCCAGTGAGGGCTGCACTGCCCTGCAAGTGACAGGCATTCAGGATGTTTATTGAGTAGTCAGCACAGCATAGGCATTGGCCAACTGGAACAAAAACAGGCTGCAGACAACTAATGGTCAGACAGGAACCAGCAGAGTATACAGGTCCTGCCCCTGAGTCCAGAACTGTCCTCCAGAACATGGTTCTGCATGTTCTCATATCGGTCCTTGGAAGCAGCTTCCCAGCAAGGGCCACACCTGCATGATCCTTGCCTTATGCACGTGGCATCCACAGTGCCTACTGCAGGCCTGGACAGAGCTAGAATTTGGTAAAGGGCTGCCAGACCAAGAAGAGGCCAAGACAGTCTCCAGTCTGGGAGAGAATGATGCAGGAGGATGTGTCCTACTGAAGCCCCTGACTGAAGGGAGAAACACCTTCCTGGTCTGATGAGGGACTGCGGGTTCTGTAGCTGAAGCCAGCTCAGGGCTCAGATCCAGGTATAAGGCTGCCCAGCCCTGAGGGGCAATGACAGAAGATTAACCACCATCAGTCCCAAATGCAGACCCAGTGTCCTTGGCATGGTCCACACCAGGAAGAAGGCTATGAAGGTCAGAGAGAGCAAGACCCAAGGGAACGGATGCCTCAGCTCCCGCTTCTGTGGGCTCAGGTCCCAGCTCTGTATGTTAGGGTCCAGCATGGGCCATTCAGGGGTCAGCAAAGAGCAAGTCTTACAAAAGTTACAAAGAACTTGCTGGAAGAACACCAGCTTTTGAGCCATCTCCTTCAGTGAAGCCAACCTGGGGAGACAAGGATGAAACCAACATTTTCTAAGCACCTATTACGTACCATCAATTCATACCTGTCCCATACATTATTCCCATTCTACAGATGATGCTTAAAGAGGTAACGCTTAAAGAGGCAAAGCCACTTACCCCAGGTTTCCTCACTCTTAAAGTCTGAGCCCTTACTATCACACATGCCACAAGCAGTGTCGGCTAAATGCCTGGTGAGGGATACAGGGTTCTCGGGGCAACAGTGGAAGCAGGATGTGGACACAGATGAGGACCTGGTGCTTGACTCTGACAGACTGATAATGGCTCTTCAGAGAGAGGCGGTTCCTGCCCCCGGCCTCCCCTACTCCACTGATTATCCAGCACAGATAATCAATGCCATCCCCGAGGAATGCCCGGGGCACCAGGAACAGTGGATGGATCCACGGGCTTGGATCCACGCCCCCTTGCAGGTGCAGGGACACACATGTAACTGTTGAGAGACTGCGATTCAGTAGGGAGGAGCAAGATGAAGGATGTGGTTCTTGCCCTGTCCCTGTCACATCCTTCTATGCCTGGGTCACGGAGTTCCTGTGGATTCCAGCAGCCTCCTGGACAAGAGGTGAGCGAGGCACACCACAGCCTACTCCCGCCTCTTCTGCACCCAAGCGATGCTTTGTCTCAGCAACCGGTCCCTCACACACAGCTTCGCTCATCCTCCCCTAGGCAGGAGCCACGGCTGGGGCCCTGTCACCGCTGCTGTCCCTCAAAGCCCTGGGTTGAAGCAGGAGGAAGGCGCACTAGAGGGGGACTGGCCAGGGGAGAAGTCTCCCAGCCCGCTCTGCCTGTCTTTCCCAACTCCACACCCTGCCCCGGCCCTGAAACCAGTCTCCGGGCTCCTACCGGCATGTTCCTTCTGGGCAGAGGCTGTCGTGCTGAGGGACCATCTTCCAGGCTCCGAGCCCCCCGCCGATAGGAGCGAGTGCTCTCCGAGCTGGAAGGCATGGAAAGGTCAGTGTCACCCTCGTGCCCAGAGTCGCTCAGGATGGGGAGATCGCGCTCACATAAACAGCAAGCTGGGGGCTTAGGAAGGGGCGGGCAGAGAGTCCACAAGACCCAGAGGTTGCGTCCACCACAGGTCCCAGAGGGTTTTGGGGCTCTGGAGGTGGCTCCAAGTCCAGCTTTCCCAAACTCCAGAGAGAAAGGGTGTCCAAGGAAGGGAGAGGACTCGATCCTGGGCTGGAGTTGAGGACACAAGCGACGCAGGAGGGACTAAGCCTTTTCTCATCCAGCCTCAGCAGCCAGGGTTCCAGGGCTAGAGAAGGAAGGTGAAGGGACTCGACACCCTTCACCCACCCAAGATCCAGGGTCTCTGCCTACCGTGTGGGCCCCAGAACCGGAATGTGGCCTAGTCTTGCAGTAGGTACTATTAGAGCCCGAGAAACAAATGGATGCTCAGAGAGGTCAGGAAACTTGCCCAGGTCACACAGCTGGGCCCTCACCCACCTGAACCTGACAGGGAGGTACACATCCGCAGGGGCAGTCCCAGACATCAGGCCAGCTCGAGATGTGCCAGGTGGCTCCCGTAGGCCGTCCTCAGAGCTGGGAAGGGCTTGGCTGGGCCCCCCAGGTTCCACAGGGCTTGTGAGGCTGGAGGAGGAGGAAGTTGGGCTGCCTAAACCCTCAGAGGCCTCAGGGAGCTCAGAACTCAGGCTGGAGACCTCAGAACGATCTGGAAGTGGAAGTGATAAAGCCTGTTTTTATCATTTCCTTTGCTCCGTATCAAAGCAATGTTTGGCCTCTCGGATTTATCATGCTTCCGTCCACCTGCCTTGCCCCTCCACTCTCCAGCTGGCCCCTCCCACTGCAGCGTACACACACATCGGCTGTTCATGCTGGCTCACTGCTCCGCTTCTCTCCTGCCCAGCCCGCCCCTCAGTTCAGCCAAGGTTCTACGCACCCCTTCCCGCAAGCCCTTCTAATCCACCCCGATCCCAGCAAGACCTGCTCCCTCCTTGAACCCTGGAACAAGCCTGCTCTACCCATTCAGCAAGTAGTTCCTGGGCAGAGGGCCAGGCTTGGTGTGAGGCACTGGAGAAACAGCAGTCAACAGTCCAATCCCCGTCCTTTGGGGATTAACATTTGCTATGGCAGAGCCTTACACTATCATCCATTGCATTCCAGAATTTTTTTTTTCAATACTGGGGCTCAAACCCAGGACCACACCACATGCTAGACAAGTACACTACCACTGAGCTGGACCCTCGGCCGTGCGTTCCAGTTTTCATCTCCTCACTAGAGCTAGCCCTGGCGCCCCAGGGGACTTGGGACAGTGGATGCTCCATAAACTAGTGTGTGTGTGTGTGTGTGTGTGTGTGTGTGTGTGTGTGTGTTTTGAGATAGGGTCCCACTCTGAAGTCCAGGCCAGCCTTGAACTCACTATGTAGCCCAGGCTGGCCTTGAATTCACGGAGATCTTCCTGCCCCAGCCTCCCGAGTGCTGGGATTACAGGTGTGCACCACCACATCCAGCCTTCCATAAACTTTTTTTTTTTTGGCACCGGGGATTGAACTCATGACCTTGCACTTGCCGGGCAGGCGCTTAGACCACTGAGCTAGATCCCCAGCCCTGGTGTTTTTGAGACAGGGTCTCACTATGCCGTTCAGGCTGGCCTTGAGCTCACTTTATAGCCCAGGCTGGTCTCGAACTCACAACGATCCACGCCTGTCTCAGCCTCCCAAGTGCTGGGATTACAGGCATGAGCCACCACGCCCGGCTGCCTTCCATAAACTCTTGTCTCTCTTTTTTATTTAAGCGAGATGAGGAGGAAAGTGGAATCAGAGCTGGGTCACTTGGAATAAGACGGACCTGGGTTTGAATCCCACATCACAGGCTGATTAGCTATGGGACCCTGAGTACACAGCTTACTTAACATCTCTGTTTCTTTACCTTTAAGGGGAGGATGGACCCCCACCTGCCAGTTACCATGAGGGTGGTGTGGACAAGCTCATATGCGTTTTTGGTTCAGTGCCCCAGCACACAGTAGGCCCTCAAAAGTGATAGGCATTTTTCTGGGCAGCCAACTCTACCTCCACTGGCATGGCCTGTACGCCCTTGGACCATGGTCCGAGAAGAGGCTTTGACTGGCAAGGGCGGGGGGCAGTCCTCACTCTGGCTCTGCAGGGTGGCTGGTCCCAGGCTGTCGATGGTCTCATAGGTCTTGTTGCTGATGTCCAGCCTCCCACTGGCCCATCGGACTTGGGCTGGGGGCTTCAGAGGGCAGTGCTGTGGGGCAAGGACAGCCTGGTTTCCCCAGCTCAGCCTCCCCGCTGCCCCCCGCCAGGCCAGTGGGGCTTTCCTTCTGCCATCTTAGGCCTGAGGGACAGGGGCTGGGGCAGAGGCCGGGCCCTACCTTCTCTTCCTCGTCATCCTCGCTGTCAGAGCCAGGCTCCATGGAGATGCCCCAAGAGTAGTCCAAGTGCAGCGGGAAGGTGAGGGTCCCCGCCTGCGCCTGCTCCAGCTGCCAGAAACAAAAGCTTTCCAGGTCAGAGGTCAGACAGGGTCCAGTAGGGAGAGGAAGGGTCAGAGGGCAGCCCATTCCCTTAGACTCACCAACTCTTCACACTCCTTGTACTGCTTCTTCCTGACTATGTCCAGAGCCGTCTCTCCTGCCTCATTCACTGTGAGGGGACAAAGCCGGGGTCATGTCATGGTGGAGGAAACATAACAGCTAGAGATTAAGATGGGCCTCTGGAATCACAGTATCTAGGTTTCAGTACTAGCTCTGCCATTTCCTGGCTATGTAACCTTGAGTAAGTTATTTAATCTTTCTGGACCTTAATTGTCCCATACATAAAATTAATAATACAGTGGTGCCTCAGTTCATGAACTAAATTCTACCATTCTGGTCACAAATCAAATTGGATGAGAACCAAATTTCACAATAAGGTCAACATTGCACCTATTGAATTTGATTTGCGACCAGGACAGTGGAAAGAATTCAGTTTGCGACCAGAACAGTGGAAAGAATTAAATTCATAACCAAGGTACCACTGTATTTGACACTATCTGACCAGGTTGTCATGAGAATTAAATTAATATGTATGAATCACTTGGCACATTAGCAAGCATATATTAAAACAGTAAACAGTGGCTACTGCAATCAATGTTATGCAGATTCGGCTAGTACCATCAGAAGCATTATTTTATTTAATCCTTCTAGCAGGCCAACTAGGTCCATGGCAATCATTCCCATTTTACAGATGAGAAAGCGGAGGTTCCACAGATGAATGACAGACCCCTAAGGACACACAGACAGTCAGAAGCAAGCCTGTCTGCAAAGCTGTGCTCGTTATCAGTGCCCCTCATCCAAGAAGCAGGCAGGGAGCCCCACCCAAGGGCAGCAGGCATCTAATCTGATGGGCGGCGCTCAGCGGCACCTGTGCCCACTGAAGCTCTCCCTTTCAGCAGCAGCTTGAGGCAGTCGAGTTGGCCATGGAGTGCGGCATAGTGCAGGGCGGTGTTTCCATTCGCAGCCTTGACATCCAGGTGGCCACTGGGGGAGGGAGCACGGAAGGGGGGCGGGTGAATCAGGGGGAAAGGGAGGGAGGGGGAAACAGGAGGGATAGAGTGAGGGGGACAGCAGGTGGCAGGCAGGTTCTTACCCATTCTGGATGATGAAGTCTACCAGGGGCAGGGATGCCTGATTGGCGACTCTGACAGCCAAGTGCAGGGCCAGCTCCCCAGGTGCCTGAACACACATCCACGCCTGAGTTTCCCTGGGTCACCTGCCCCCACCCAATGCTGCCCTCTCAAACTCTGGCCACCCCGACACCTCCAGATAAAAAGCTGCCAGAACCCCAGAGAGATGAAACTGAATGGGCAGAGCCCCCCAACTGAGGAGAGGCAGAAGGGCCCCCAATCATACCCTCATTGTTTCAGATCACTGTTCTACCTCCATTGCTCCTCCCCCAGGAGTCTCCCTCTCTGCATCAGATTCCCACCCTGGTCCCTGAAGTCTCAGGGCCAATCACAGAGCTGTTCCCTGTCGTTCAGGCCCTGTCACGCTGACCTAAGTGCTGTCCCCTCACTGCTCACCAGAG
>RJWT010046832.1:0-11392 GCA_004365215.1 Cuniculus paca | reverse complement strand
AAAATAATAGGGGTAGCCTTCCCATTAATTGCAGAATGGATACGAAAGACATGGTATTTCATGGGGTGGAAACCTACTCAGCTATAAAGGAAAATAACCTCAAGGCTCTTGTGGGTAGATAGAGGCAACTGGTAATAGTGCTCATGGATGTAATGGATCAGAGTCACAAGGGTGAATTTTGTGTTGTCTCCATAGCATAACAAACTAAAGGTGTTAGTGGGATCCAAAATGCACAATACATGTTGGGAAAGTCAAAGGGGAGGAATTATCTAAAAAGGGAAGGAAATGACCACTCTTAATCTATTATCATGGTTTGAAACTCAGATTGTATTCATAGTTCTCATTAGTTTCATTTTATTCTGATTTGTTTGATTTTATTCTACTTGATGGTATGGACAGCTATTTTAAAGATAACAAATATATAATTGCAGCCATCGAGGATGTCTACTTACCTTGTTTAGAAACCCTGTATGGCTTTCATTGTTTGTTTTGATTGATTTTACTCTATTCTGTGTGGTTTGATTGTAATATGTCTGAAGGTGTAGGCAACTATTCTGAAGATAACAAATATTATGGTAGCCAATGCTGTTTTGCTAGTATCTTGAAATTCTATATTATTTACATTGTTCTACTTTGTTTGTTTTGTTTTATTATGTTTTGTTTTGTTTCTACTGTTTTAGTTTGTTGTATTTTGTTTGATTTTACTTATCCCTGATGGTATGGGCAGGTCATACTGCAGATAACAAGAGCCATTATGGTAGCCTTATCGATTGCTTTTTTTTATTTTTTCACCCTGTTTCAAAGTCATGTTCCATGTTCATTGCTTTGTTTTGATTGACTTTACTCTGTTTTGTTTTGTTTGGTTGTATTCTTTTAAAAAAATTACATATACTTTGATTAATTGAAATATTTAAATGTAAAATTAGTCATTTTTAATCTGTTGGTGACTCAAAGGAGTTTGTTGTACTTTTGACCTCAGAGGTTGAGTACAATTTATTTTTAAATTTTCTGCTGAGTCCTGGTTACTAAAGAATGTTGACCCAAAGCCAAGTTGATAAACAGAATTTTAAACTTTAATAGGGCAGTTCCAATGGACCAAGACAAGCCTCTTGACTGGTACCTGTAGACAGCTATAAAAGGGCTGAGTGAATCAATTAACTCCAAGGTTTTCATGGAGATCTCTTGATATCAAAGTTATTTCTTTTAACACGTGTCTCCTCTGATTCTGCAGAGATGAAAATTGACATCCATAGCCATATTCTACCAAAAGAATGGCCAGATCTAGAAAAGGTAATGGCAATTCGCTGAATTATTTCTGGAAATTTTCCAGGGTTTCTCAGTGCCTCTATTTGTAGCTCTTTGTCTTCTTTTGGGAGTTTGTGTCTTCACTGTGGGATGATTTTAAATTATTTTTAGTAGTTCTAATTTCCTATTTTTTAAAAATAACATATTTATTTTGAAAGAAATAAATGCATTCTCAAAATCTTTTATTTTTCCTTTCAAAAAAAAAGTTCTCTTAAATTTCTGGGCAATTTAAGTCAAACAGATTTATTTCTTTTTAAATCACACAGTCAATCTGCTGTAAAGATACACATCAACTACAGAATTCAAAGTTACAATTTCAACTAAAATGCTATTAAAAATTGAATATGACAGGTTTCAAGGACTTCTAAAGTGTATCTGTTTTTCAAAATGTTAAAAATAAGTTTTAGAAGCACAAGGAGATAGCTTTTTGAAAAAAATTTAGTCTATTTTAGGACACTTGTCTGAAGCCTTTCCTTTTTGATATTTAAACTGTAAATTCTTGTTATAAAGAAATAGGAAGTAGGTAGTAAAAAAAACCCTAGAATAGATGATATGAAGTCTTGCACAATAAGCATCTGTAAAAATGTTCCCTCTATATTTCTCTAAATATGGAAACTCCTTTTGTCATTAAGACCTTTGAATGAATACTAAAAGATTAAAGTATGGAACATGAAGGAAATTTTAAATTGACTATGAGGTTCATTTCAGACTTAGTTCCATCAGTTCTCATTCAAACTTTAGCATTCGTTCAGTTCTTTCACATCACTGATAAGTTTTATCATTTTATTCCAAGTGAAGGAAAATGAATTAACCCAAACTCTAATTAAAGTGTGATTCATTGTGCTAGTAAATGAAACTATTTCCCTTCCATAGTTGTCTCCTACAAGAATGTTAATCTTAAGTGTTTCTCTGTCCAGTTGGTATCTTAGGTAAAATGGATGGTAAAAACGGTAAATTCAAACATGCACATGATGTTGAACCTTCTTGCAAAGTCTATCCTAGTAAAGCTAGTGGTAAAAGGAACCCAACTGACCTATGTGTGTGTGCGCGCGCACACACACACACAGAGTCTGTTTACATGGGAACATATTGATCTATCCTCAGCAAGAACTGTTAACACCAGCATTCCAGCTTTTCTTTTTATTTGAATATCAACTAACACCTACTCTAAATGCTTTGGAAGCTCCCATGGTGGTCTCTAGTGTGCACCTGTAACCTCCTGCACAAGACAGACATCCTGACTCACACATCTAGAGGATGTCACAGCATCAAGGGCTCCAAGCTTCATGGCATGACCTTTTTGTCCAAACAAGAATTTTGAGGTTTAAAGAGTGCCACAGTCTGAATTTTTGTGTAAACCCAAAATTTATATGTTGAAGTACTCATCCCCCAAGGCAAGGACATGAAATCCTTGGGAAGCAAAGAGGTCATGGGAAGAGATCCACTGGGAATGGGATAGTGTCCTTATAAAATAGGCCCAAGAATGCTTGGTTGTGCTTTCTACTATGAAGACCCAGCAAGAAATCACTATCTATGAATCAGGAACCAGACACTAAATCTACCACCTCCTTGATCTCAGACTTCCTAGTACCCAGTGCTATAAGAACTAAATATTTGCTGTTTATAGACTACCAGTTGATAGTATTTTGTCAAAGTCACTCAAATGGACTAACACAGAGAGTAAACCAGTCAGAGTTCATCACTAGAGTAAGGAAGTTTCAGTTCTTCTCATAGTCAGGTATCAGGCACATTGTATAAAGAACCTGGTTGTTCTGTCCATTTTTATTGCATTCTTAGTTTGGAAAATGGACTTCACGTCACAAACTCCCAAACTGATCTAAATGAATTCAATTGTTTCTGGGGAAGTTCCAGTATCCTAGGGAAGAATGATTGTTTTCCACCTAAAACTTGGCCCCAGTAAGACGTTCCCTCTGAATACTGAAGGCTGTTCATAAATAAGTCACAAGCACAAAACCCCTCAATGTTTCCCAGTTGGAAAACCCGCAGGAGCCTAAAATGATACCTCCTCTTTGCAGGGAGGGAAAAGCTTTCCATCAGTAGTGACCTGTGCCAAAACATCACATCCCATTACCTTCCTCCCACCCAAAGATTGATTCTTTTCCAGCAGAGAACTGGTCACCTATGGCTGACAATTTCTAGTGCTCTACTTCACACAGAAGCCTAAGGGCATTGTTTAAAGTGCTTGGAAAACTAAGGGATAAAGAATATTCGGATACATAGATGTGTGCCCTGGAAATTTCTCAAGAGCTTATCCTACTGCCTCTTTATACCGCCTTCCTCTCCTATCAAGCAAAGTTTATTGCCTTGAAAAAATGGAGCAGTATTTTATTCCAATGATCAAGCTTTGTCTGCCAGCAGTCTCATATGCTGCAAGGAGATCATATATTTTATCATCATACAATAACAATGATATTTGTCACAATATTTTGTACTTCTAGGAAATGTATACCAAAAAATGCATACATCAGGAAAAGGAGAACTTACTAGAACTTATTAGAATTATATTATTAGAATATAAATATTCTAATATTAAATTTATTGAGACATCATGAGATTAATACAAGTTTCCTTTGGCCACCACAATTACAAGAGGTGCTCAATTACAAGAGGTGGGCCTTAGTTTCAAACATTTATTAGTACAGTAAGCTGCTAAAGTGTGTATACCTTTTTGGTGGTTCTCCCACTCTCTATATATCGATATCTAGATATCTAGATATCAATATATATGATATAGATATAGATATAGATGGACAGAAATATAGAGATCTATATAGATATAAATATATAGATTATATATATATAGAATTTGATTCATATAAAATCTTGTGACATATGGCAGAAATATTTATATTATTAACCTGCTTGATATTCAGAAATACACCTGGAGCTACACAGCAGTACAGTGGTCCCTCCAGAGCACCATCACCCCATCTGCTTTGACAGAAGTAGCCAGGGAGCATATTACTGCGGTGAGGGATATACACGCTTCTCCCTGCTTTCCAATGCCCTTCTGGATACCAGCCTGCCTCCCAATTCCTCACTTTCATGTAAGCCTGCTAAGGCTTACACTGGTACCTGGCTTCCAACCTACAACTTAAACAACTGGATCAGGTTCCTTCTGCATGCTAGTAAGCCAGTGATGAATCAATTAGCCAAAACCTGCCACACTTTCCAACTTGAATGAGTGAGCCATATCTGATAGGGCTGAGATCCTTGCCTTAGTCCCTTCATTTCTAATCTATATGGTCAGTAGAGTGAGTATTAAAATGACATTAACTACAGAAATTTATTATGATCACAAATTTTTTTTGCAAATTATTTCTTAGTGTGGAAAATATTTAAAAGATCAGTCTTTCTTAAATAGCTGAAAGAACTTCTTCTATTTTTTTCAAACTTTTCAATAAAAGAAAGAAAAGAATAAGCCAGTACTATTTTTATCTGACAAGATGAAGTCCCTTTGGAAGACGTACTGTCTCCTTTCAAACTTGTCTTCCTTTCTTAAATATTGAGACATATACACAACATTGATGTTCTAGTGCAAAAGCAGAATCAACACACCTGGGTTGATGATTAACTAAAGATTACTGAGGGCTGAAATTTGAGAGATCTTTCATTTTCACTTCCTAATGATGATTTAGTCAAAGTTACAGTCAGGCTCCTTTAAAAAAAAAAACTATCTGAGATGGATAGCAGATTCAGGCAAATTTAATTAAATGGTTTCTAATGAACTAGGGCCCACACTCCATGGCGTCACATATAGGAGCCCAAGGAGTCACAGTGCAAACTGTCTGAGCCTGATCTACACTGAAACCATTCATGATAATGGATTTTGCCTTTTTTCTTCAGCAAGTCTTTACTGACCACCTACTATGTGGCCAAAAGTAGGGCTTGCAAATTTTCAAGGAAATAAAACATTTTCTTCTATAATATGACATTTTAGTAGCAAATTTTCAACCTAAGAGCATACTGTTAGTCTCAAATTTACTCTAAACTGTAACTGATTAAGCTCATTTTTCTACCCCTTTATTCATGATGAGTCTCTTGGTAGCTTTTTCCAGGGGAAGAAAAGAGCAAAGTACAAGGGTTTTGAATACATGAAGGGAAGAATGTGAAGGGTTGGGTCATTGGCTAAGAAGAAACTGGATGCAGGGAGAAGTGGGCCCCTGTTGACAGTCCCTTGCATGCCCAGTCACTAAACAGTCTGCAGATGTCACTAGGCAGAAAGCACATAGATTTCTATCGCTAACACTATTTGAAGATAGAACTCAAAACAGACCTTATATCTGAGTAAAATAAGATTGGAATAGAACTAATCTGAATTTTAAAACCCTGTCGAGGCAGATTCCAGTCACAGACACAGACAAACACATCTACACTGCACTGTGGTCCAGTCCCAGACTTTCCCATTTAGCCTGGAGGACAGAAGGAAGCTAGGAAGAGCAATTTACCAGGACCTGTCTCCCACTACACAACATCCCTGCACCATGACATCAGAACCAACCACTGTCACCTGGTCTCATCCAACTTTAAGTGGGAAATAATGAAATTCAACTTACTTAACTCATCTACTTCCAATGCTGATAGTTTAAGAGCTCATGATGGACTCCTAGATGTTTCCTGTTTCTACGCCTTGTCTCCTTACATCATGCTCTGAGAGCCATGCTTTGGAGCATCTTCAGTATGATCCCAGACTACCTTTTCAATCTCTCTCCTGTGAAAAAAGCTGACCTAAGATGTGGATGATCTCTGTCCCCCAGGCTTCCACAGGACTGTACCAGCAGGTCTTCCTACAAGACAGCTCTTGCACTGTTCATCCACCCCAACCCCAGGCTCAGCACTCTGCCCCACATAGCACAGAACTGCCCATCACTTTTATTTTCCCTGCCCTAGGAAGACTGGTCACAGATGAGACTCCATGAGGGCTTGAGAATTAAATGAATGAAGAGATGAATGAAATGTATTTTAAAACCTGCAGTTATATGAGTAATTGATAATATGTTCATAGGCAGTGGCTTTCAAAAACTTGTATCCATGACTCCCAGGAAGAAATATATTTATACTATGACTCAGTAGAAACATTTGCATATATGTTTTGTGAAACTAATATTACATGGAAGATTTTTCCATTCTAATCCATTTTATTACACCCTATTCTATCCTAATTCTATCTTATCCTTTCCATTTTTCTCTTATCTTACATTTTCTAAGAAGTAGACTGACACCAGGATTCAAATGTGAGTAGTTTGAATCCTGCTTTGGAGGTGATCCAAGGAAACCCCAGTGAATGAAGAAGTGAGGCAGGGAAAGCAAGATGGTCAATGAAAGGTTTTTTATCTTCTGTAGAATGTGCCCCTTGCCTGAGTTATCCTGCCCAAGAGTGTGATACCAGTGTATTTAGTGTATTTGTATACAAATTACCTCAGTCATTGGTTGAGGGTTGCTGAGCAGGTGGAGAGGGAAGACTAATTTCCTGGTACTTTTTGTCTAGAAGAGTTTGATCAAAGAAGGTTCCAGGGATATAAGGGAAGCCCTCAAAAGCCAATGCTGGCAATTGGAGGTGGGCTGCTGTGCCCTGAAGCACTTTTTTTTTTGTGGCACTGGGGATCAAACTCAACCTCACACTTGTCAGGCAGGCACTTAGGCTGCTGAGCTAAATCACCAGCCCTTGTCTTTTTGAGACAGGGTCTCACTATGCAGTTCAGGATGGCCTTGAGCTCACTTTGTAGCCCAGGCTGGTCTCGAACTCACAACGATCTGCCTATCTCAGCCTCCTGAGTGCTGGGATTACGGGCGTAAGCCACCAAGCCCGGCTGTGCCCTGAAGCATTAAGGGGAAGAAATATTAATAAGACACTGGCAGGATCTGTTACTCAAAGTATTTTATGTTTCTAAAATGTCTAAGTCCCTATCCACTCAATAGAGTTCATGATGTAGTCATGAATTGCAACCCAGTTTGAAGAGCAGTATATATTCCTAGAGAGTGGTTCTTAAATTCCATATACTCATAGTGGCCTGTGAAATGATTACAGGTGTTACATAAACAAATATATTTTAATGCTAATCTTCACTTTAAAATTTCAAACTGTATGAAGAAGAAAGAAAAAAACTGGTACTTCTGATATATAGAATGTCCTTTCTGTGTGTGTGTGTATGAATGTATGTGTGTGTGTGTATATATAAATTGATTTAAGTGTAAATATTGAATAAGCAATATGTAGCTAGGGTACAAACGGGTTGATGATGCCTGAAAGGATGGGATGGATGCCTAAAAAGATCCTTTGTCCTGAAGAGGCCCCTTTACAGCAATCCTTTCTTCTTTGCTCTGTATGTCTAACTATGCGTCTCTCCATTGCAGAGATTTGGCTATGGAGGCTGGGTGAAGCTTCAACACCACAACAAAGTAAGTTTCTCCCCAACTGTGAACATGAGTGGGACCCAGGGACATCCCAAGCCTTGCCATATCTTACTGTAGGGTGGGCCTCAAGGGAAATCAACTTGTCTATCCTGCATTAATGGTGCAGTTGGCAAGGGAGCAGCACTGCTCAGAAGCATTAGAAAAAGTGAGGAGTGGCTTCAAAGCAGCATTTAGGAAGATAAAATTGGTATTTGAGAATCCATTAAGAAATTTTTTTTCTGCCCTGGAAACAATGTTAGCACTTACTGCTCTGCCATGAGGAACTGACCTCGTCCTCTGCACAGTTCACTGTTGTGTATTATGCTAAAATAAATGGAACAGTTAGGTTTCAGCACAAGCTGGAGAAATCAAATGCTAAAGACAAAAGAGAAAAGCCACTGTTATTAAGGGCTGATTTTGATACCTGAAGAGGAATGCATTGAGGCAAAGCATTCTGTAAATAATGAACTCTGATAAGTGAGCCAGGAGTCTAAACCTGTACAGAGTTTGAATTTGGCTTCATTTTCAGAGTACCCTCTTGGAGTTCAAAGGAAATGTTCTTGAGCTTCTAGTGAGAATATAGACATGACTATCATAGGTCCTGGAGGATTTGTGGCCTGAGAAAAAAGTTACATGCCAGGTTAACCCAATGCAGTTTTAAGGTTAGAATAAGGTGAGGACTGCCTTTGTGCTATGTGGTAAGGAGCAAAGATTTCAGAATCAAGATCTCCTGGAGGAAGTGATGCCTATCCTGAGTTTTGAAACAGGGCTAAAGGCTTGCCCAAGAAGTAAAGAAAACTGTTCCAGAAAAAGAACAGAGGTAACAGAAGCATAGAAATACAAACTATATGTGAGCCCAGAATTCAGACACTCAGCTATGGCTGGCACCAGAATTTCTTAAACTGTGGCCCTTGCACCAGTAGGCTCAGCATCACCTGGAAACTTGAGAGAAATACAAATTTGGGGGCCACAACCCAGACCACATCCCAGGAACTCTGATGGGGCCAATTATCTCTTAACAAGCTTAAATATGAGAACCCGTGGTATATACATTCATTCAATCATTAGGGTTTTTTGTTTGTGTTTTTGTTATTTTGTTTTATTTTGTTTTTGTCTTTTTGCAACAGGGTCTTGCTATGCAATTCAGGGTGGCCTTGCACTCACTTTGTAGCCCAGGCTGGTCTCAAACTCATAATGATCATCCTGCCTCAGCCTCCCAAGTGCTGGGATTACAGGCATGCACTACCATGCTTGGCTCATTCACTATTTTTTAATGAAATCTGTTTTGTACTATGCCCACCAATCTAGACATCAGCAATATGCTGTTGAGCAACACAGAGATAGTTCCTGCCTTCATGGTGCTCAAATGCTAGGGGAAACACAAGTGAATGATTAATTCAAACTGTGGAATAAAAACAGTGCTGCTACAGAGAATAACAGGCTGTTCAGTCACTGAAGTAGCAAATACATGGATGACAGGCAGAGAAAACCTTGAAAATGTTCCTGGCTGAGGGAACAGTGAGTTACAAAGGCTATCAAGAAGGAAAGAATCAATGTGTTCCAGGAACAAGAAAGGAGAGCAATGTGGATGAGATGCAGTGAAAGGGGGTGATGGTAGGAGATGGGTCCAACTACATAAGGATTTGCAGGACATGTTAGGAGTCTGGATAGTAATCACCAAGCAATGCAAATTCTTTGGAAGATCTTTATAGTTTTAAATGAACAGTTTTCTCTATGGAGAATAGGCAGAGGCAAGCAAGAGGTTGGGGGACAAATTGTAGAAAGGAGCTAAAGAGGTGAGCATAAGCCTCAAGAGACAGAGAGACTTGAAGGATTTAGAAGTTTAGGCCCAAAATGGAATTTGGCTTTTGTACTTGATCCTGGAGGCAACAGGGAATCATTAAAGAGTTTTAAATATCAGAATCTTTGGGAAAGCTCATCTTTACCTTCTCCAAAGAGTACTCTAAGTGCCAACTTAAAGACAGCTGCATTCTTGTATTCCCATGTTAGTTTCTAGCTAGACAGCTCACTTTCAGTTGGCCTCAAGTCTCTGCAAGGAAAAGTACATCAGGAGTGGAGCTGATTACAAGTCTATCAGGAAACTCCAACTGCAGAAACTGATTTTTTTCTTACTCTGTATCTCCAGCTGAAGTTTGTCCCTCAATAGTGGATATTAATGGCCTTCATTTCACTTTAATGTAAAGAGATTTCATAAACTTAGCAGAAAATCTCCAAAAGCAAACAAGAATAAAAATAATTTCCACTCACATTTACTAATCTTCTTATCTCCAGCAAAACTGATTACAGTGGTAGTCTAACAGAACAAAACAGGGATGCTTTCTTTCCCACTCTCTCATAAAGCTAAGCAAAACATAACCAAATCTGTACTTTTCATAATCACAGAGGTCAGAAATTATAGTCACTAGAAAACAACATGCAAATGTGTACCATTATGCAAATTAACCAGGAGCATTGAGACAATCCAGAATTTGGGATTTAAAAATTTTTTTGGTTCTCCTACATTCCTTTAGTGAACAAATACCTTCCTCCCCTATGATTAGTTTACTTTAGAGATTCTTATTCTCTAAAAGTTTACTCCAAAACATTTCTCTGGTTTGATCTATTTGTTTTTTTTAAACTTCTGGTTTTTGGTGCTTTTGGAATGAATTTGGAGATAGTTGTTTGCCATGGTAGAGCCTTGATCAGAACTGTAGAATATCACTTATCTGTTGGTTGAACATTTACAAAAATATGAGTAGCAAGCCAGTTCTTGGTTAATGTGACAACCTACCAGGAGCTGCTTGGGGTTAGGGTGTGCATGGAATTGTTCCCCAACAGCAAAAACACCTGGAAGCATTTTAAAGGCTACAATTTAAAAGAGCAGATGCAGAGCCCATTTCAAACCTATAGGTCAACACCAACCAAAAATACCCCCCTGAGTGTTTCCTATGACCTTGGGAACACAAACACACATGTCCACACACCTCGCACACAGACATTTGCATGATATTCAACATCTTTTACATAAATAATTGTCTGATTCTCCACTGTAATGAACTAAATATTCCCCCACCACAGTTTACACATTTGAAACTTTAAACCCCTAATATGATGGTAGTAGGAGGTGACGTTTTTAAAAGATGATTAGGTTAGATGAGGTCATGAGGAAGGCCCTCATGATGGAATTAGTCCCTTATTAGAAGACACACCAGAGCTTGCACTTCTCTCTACCATATGAGAACACAGCATACAAATAACCATCTACAAGCTAGGAAGAGGGTCCTCACCTGGAACTGAATCAGTTATTACCTTGATCTGGAACTCTACAGCTTCAAAAGCTGTGAGAAATAAATGTTTAAGCCACACACCTATGATACTTTGTTATAACAGCCTGTACTAACTTTTGGGGGTGGGGCACAGCCCATACTAACTTAAACTCCCACTTACCTGGTTTCTGCTCTGAAGATGATTTTGTCCTTGCTGGGTAGTCAAGCAGACACTCACATGAATGAAGCACATACAGACAGCAGCAATTTTGTGCTAAATGTTCAAAAGAGACAATAGTAACGGAGTACAAAGAAGGCAGAGAGCCCAAGGAGCAATTTTTAGAATGATAAAAGAATTATATAACTATAGGGCTAGTAATTATCTTATATAACTGTAGGTCTAGCAA
>RJWT010046831.1:0-11400 GCA_004365215.1 Cuniculus paca | reverse complement strand
CGTGTGCCAGCACATTGGGCCTTAAAATATCGCTATTTTGAACACTTTAAAGTGTTTTGTAAGCTATGTCATTAAATCAGGACCGAATCATTTTTTTCAGTCTTGGCCCCATGCTACTGAACAGACCAAACCTGAAAAGAATGTCATTTATATGAGATTTTACTGATACTAGAATATCTGAGATAACTTCTTAAAGTTCTAAATAAAGTCAGTGGCCTGTAATCTTTGTTGCTAGAAAGACAGAAATAAAATTAAATGCAATAATGAAAATTTGAACTGCTACGGCACTATATCACTCAGGATTCTCTGAAAAACAGAATCCACAGGAGACAAAGATTTAGAAAGAGATCTAGGCATAAGCATGGATAGATGAAGAGGTTTCTATTAAAGAATTAGCTCTGGTTATTACAGAAAGTACAAGACCTCGCCATCTGCAGGAAGAAGCTACAGACTCAGAAGAGCCAAAGGAGATCTGAAGATTTAAATTGCAGTCCAAGCGCCAACAGGCGTGAGACTCAAGGGGGGCAGGGTTCTAGTTGAAGTCCACAGACAGAAAAGTCCTCTCATGCAGGAAGCATTCACTCCTGAGTTCAGAACAATTGGCAAGTTTGTTTTATGCAGGTTTTCATCTGATCGGAGACGGGCCTTCACATTAGGAAATCCAGTCCACTGACTTTGGTCTACCAGCTCAAATGTTAATCTCCTCCAAAACCTCCTTGCAGGTCACACCAAAACGATGCCAACTAAATGCCTCATAGCCTTTGGCCAGTCAAGCAGACGCACGAAATTGACCACTACATATTTTTTTTCCTTCTGATCCACTACTAAAAACTTTTTAAAAGTAAATCCACTTTCTAACAGAAGGGCTCTTTATTCCAGTACTACACTGTTTTATCTCTATGAAAGAACATTTTGGTTCAATAACACTATTAGACCATAGGTATGTGTTTAAATGTCAACTTTAAAATGTATTGCATTTCAAAAAATCAATAGAGTTTCAATTTATTTTTGGTAAATATGTCCTTTCTTGAAAGAAAAATAAAAGCTGTCAAAAGTCTCTTCTCACGTAATTACTAACATACTATTTCTTCTAATTGATGTGTAGCTTTACGAAAAGCATATTTTCTCTTTGTCCATGACACTGTTTGGTGTTAATATGTGGTGTGCATCTGCTATGGTCATTCTCAAAACTCAAGCAATCCCATCTCTTTTTTCAGTAATGGATAAATTGGATTGCTAAGTCACAGTTTTTCTTATTTTCTTGAGTCAAACAAAATTGTGGATTTTGAAGTGAAAACGATGTGTCACATATATGAATAAAATTCCTTTTCTAATTATTTTTGCACCTAAAAAAAATACAGCTTTGCTTTCTTCCCTTTGTGTAATACAAATGTATAGGTACACGTGCCCTTGGGCGTGCATCTGTGTATGTGAGAGAGAAACTGCTAATGTGCCCGGCAGTATTTTCTTTACTTCTTTTCAGCTAAACAATACCATTGTCTGATTTCAGTCTTTTCCAGCTACAACAACAAAAAAATGTCAGTCCATGACTCTAGAGAGATAGAGTTCAGGGAATTGCTTCTTCTGATAAACTTGTAGTTGACACTCCTGGTCTCTTTGGAAGCAATGAGTCAGACTGGTGAAATGCCATTTTTGTGGTTCACCTTTTACAGTTTCTAAACTTGGAACATGCCATAAGTTTAAGAGCCAAGAGTAATGCTGGCTCGATCCCAAGGTCACCAGTATGTTAGCCCATGCCCAAAACAGGACAGTTGGTTTCAAAATACTTCCAGAGGAAGAAAAAAATAAAAAAGCATGTGTCAATTGCTTAACTGCAACACTTATATGAAATTAATCGTGCTGAGCAAAACGATGCTTCTTTATGCCACACATCTATGACCACTGAAATTTTATGACAATACTGGTCTAGAGCACCTACTTAAAGAGCAGACGCATGTTATGTGTTAACTACATATTAAAAACTGCGGGAACCTCACTGCTGAAGAGCTGTGGAGACTACTGAAAATTTGGAAGTGAAAAGATTCTGCCAGTACCCTGGCCCTTCAGAAAAACATGCATTTCCCTATTATATACTGTGATCTTTGGCCTTGAAAGTTTACTAAGTAGCAAGACTAAACTGTGTAAAAATGACTTTGGAACAAACAATCCCCAAACAAGTAAACTCTCAATAAACACAAGCACCACTATCTTCACAAGAGTAATTATGATGTCTTTCAGGGCTCTGTCAAAGTCATTGCATTTAATACATTATACAGTTGTGGTGAAGATGAAATGAAATATTAAGGCATTATACAGTAATTGAAAATATTCAAACTTTCTCAATGCTATCCAAAAAGATAGCTCTATAAATCTAAACATTACTTTACATGATTTTGACATGCTTTATTTCTAAGGAAAATAAAAATACCTTATGGTTCCATTAATCCTCAGTGTATCCTACTTAGCAGTTTCCTTAGAGGCAACTTTTCCCCTTCGTTCCACTTTGTAGCAAAGACAATTTGTAGACATCATCTGATGGTCAAATAGTTTACAAGGTGGTCGTGGAAGTAAAACATTAGCAGGGGCCTGAAACATGGCTCAGATGTTCTCCTACCCAAAAGGGCTCATCTGGAGGCCATCCTGAAAGTGGGGGGATTCCTCCCCCTCTCAAACACCTGTATTCAGCCTGGGTCAGTTACCAGGTTTTTCTTTCAAAAAGGGGATGTAAGGATAAGCTTCTTCATCTGAAGTCTGATGAAAGTTGCAGCTGTGCTGAGGCGATCTTGTCTCTAGGGCAACCAAGGTATTTAGGTCCCGTTGCCATAGAGATCTGGTAATCCTGGGCCAGAGCTGGAAATCCCTAGGCCAGTTGCATCATAGTGAATGTCACATAGTACAGGTCCTGAGAGGTTTGAATGGGCCTTGTGGTTGCAATTAATCTTATAATCACAACATGTCTCATTGTATATTGCATCTTAAATCTAAAATAACTCACGGCGGTGAGATGAAAAGAGGTCTACACCCTAATCATCAATGCTTAGGATAAATTTAAAGCGTAAAAATATATCAACTACATTTTAAAATATAAACTTGAGATTGAGTATGCAAAAAAGCAGACTGAAAGGCTGAGAAGATGGACTATTTCTTAGTCTTATTGTTTTTAATACATGCTACAAAATCAATAAATATACCTGATTATAAGAATTGCGTGAGTAAAATACGTCACCTACTGAAAGTGTGGCAGTGATGGCAGAGTGGCCATGTCAGACGTGGTTGCTTCATTTCTGCCTTTGTATGATGGGGAAAATATGACTGCTGAAGAAAAAGTTAAAATCTTACAGTCATTGGTTCCCCTAAAAACTTTAAAATCATGAGGAATATGGATGAAGTGTGAGTTCTGATAAAGCTGCATGGAGGAAATGGAATTTGATACAGACTTTGCCTTTCAGAGCACAACCCAAGGAAACAACTGCACAAATATCACCAGGAAAGAGGTCCCAGATTCACTCCCCAGGTCACGTGGCAGAACTGCGGTCCAGAGTTTCTCCAGATACTCAGATGAATTCACAGATACGCACACACAGCACAATGTGTTCCATGTGCTGAAAATGTGATGCTGAAAACACTGATGAGAAAGATGGAAAAGATGGAATGCTTGCATTGTGAAGTTATGGGTTGATGATTGTAGTAATCGATAGAACACAGATCAAGGGGACTCATTTTTAAAGGTCACGATGAAACTATACAATGCCTCCTTTATTTTGTGGTTGTTGTGGCTGTTGTTAGGATGATCAAAAGGGATCCAAAAGAAAGATCATTTGAAAGAGGATCATGAGAAAAGTTGAAAATAATTTAATCACATAGAAGACAAATTATCATATTTGAATAGAATCTGTGAATTTCATTTAAATTTTCTTTAATTCACAATAACATTTGTTTAAGAGTGGGGCTAATCATTATAAAGTAAACATTAAGAAAACTTCAGAAAGAACACTTCATTAATGTTTCTCAAATTACTATTTAACAAGATCTCTCTTTTTATTCTGGCTAATGATCTGCATGAAAGGAGTGAGAATTTAAAAATTTCTAGACCTAATGTTTTTCTTTCTATTAGTATGAAACCGGCTGCTCTGGTTCACACACCATACACTTTAAACTTAATAACTTAATTTTGCTTCACTTACTTGTGCCTTCTTGTTGGACTAACATAGATCTAGATCACAAAAGAAATGAACCCTTGCTTAACAAATCCTCAAAAGTTGGCCTCAGTACGTCAAGATGAGTAATTTAATGGCTTTCTGTACAATGTATAAAAATCCCTTTGTCCCTCCTGCCCCTAATAATATTGGGTAAAAGATCTGAGTGCAAGGAGAATATGATTTAAAATAAAGGTAAAATCACAGCTACTTTAACAAGATGTTCTGATATTGCACAGAACACCAATCACAAGGCTTGGTGAGAAGTGGCCCCAGATCCTGAAAAGTGCAGGGGAGGATGACACATTACTTTTATTATCCAAACCACCAGGAAGCTTCCTCTAAGAGGAAAACATCCTAGTTATGCCGGACTAAACTATTGCAAGTTCATTAGATTTGACCAAATGATGATCCTTCTATTCCCTGAGGTCTGGCTCTGACTGTGACCTGATAGGTACTCCACTTTACCGGGCCTCGAGAGCACTGATACCAGGAAATGATCCAACTCCCTGACTCTCCCATGCAAGGTATCTGCCATAATCCATAGCTCTCTGCCACATCTGTATTCCCATGGATATCACTCAGTCATTGCAAGAACAGACAAATGTTACCCAGTCAGTGGCTGGAGGAATAAGACAGACTGGGTTGACTGCATTTAAGTAATGTTTCCAGGAGCTGGCAGTAGAAGTATCATTCTAACTGAATCAGAAACAGGAAGGTGGACCAGTCAGGCAGGTACCATATTGGAAATACTTTAAATTACATTGAAAGGACAAAGGATTTAGCTCAGCGGTATAAGTGCTTGCCTGGTAAGAGCAAGGTCATGAGTTCAATCCCTGGTACAGAAAAAAAAAAATTACACTGAAAGTGGTGTTGGTCCATTGGTAGATTATTAATAATTCTCAATGTTTCTCTACAAGGATACCAAGGATCTAGACCTCAGATTATAGTTATTATGGGAAGTCAGAAATAAACTTGCCTTTTTGTTAGAAATACTGTGATTTGCTCTTTTCTGATATTAATGAGAGATTTCAATTGTCTCAGAAGCTATGACAGTAGACTATGTAACCCTCAAATAATTGCACACATATTTCCTAAGTGAAGCTAAGCTTAGTCACTTGGTATATGTGACTCAATGGTGGACTCTAAAACGTAGGTCTATGTCCTAGTCTCAAAGACTTTTATCAGGGGTGGGGTCTTAAATCTAATGACAAGTGTACTTAGAAGAGATAAAAAGATGAAGGTTTGACCAAAGAGGAAAAAGACAATGTGTGTGTGGAGATGGATATTAAGTTGCATTTCAAGGAGAGCCTGGAGCCACTAAAAGCTGCAAGAGACAAAGAAGAGAATATTTAGAGGCTATGGTCAAAAGCAATGCCCTGCCAGCATCTTGAGTTTGTAGCTCTGCCCTTAAGAGCTGCAGAAGAATATAATTTGTTACAGCTACTGCAGAAAACTAATAACGCTCAAGAAAGCTTCCTAGAAAGATAAACGACCCATTAACTTGTGTCTCTTACACAGTTATTTCAAAGAAAGGAGTCCTTTAATTAGGAAAAAAAAAAGTCATGGAAAATTTGTACCTGACTTTAGGCAAAGTAATCAAAGACAAACATTGGTCCTTGGATACTTTCAAGTCATTCTCCACTTTCTGGCTAGAGTTGTTAGGAATGGTAGATTTGCTCTAATTTCCTCCTTATGAGCCAAGACAATAGTAGTAAAACTACTAACATATGCTGTCACACCTAAAGTAATGCTTTCTATAAAGTAGAAAGTTCAGTTAATAAATTTAAGAAGAAAGATATCTGCTTTTAGGGGATAGCCACGATGATTTCTGTGTTTGGTCTCCTAACATCAAAATGGTTTTAGATATTGTGACCCCAGAATTTAGGGAGATTTGTAGAATCAAATCAGTTTCATTTAAATGTATAAAATTTATGATAAGAACACTAAACTAATTAATCATATACTAGAGTAATGAATATATTAGTTGACAATATTAGTCAAATCTAATTAAGAAAAATAAGGGAAAGTTTAAGGTTTACACAGATTATAACTTGAATTATGGAGATGTAAACTAGAATACTACTTTTTTTAGATTTCAAACCTTTTGTTGAAATTATAGATAAACATTAAACATGACAGTGAGGGTAGGGAAACCTGTATAAGATATTTCTTATTTCAGCTTTCAAAAAATGCCTTGAAATTCTAGCAAATATGCTATATGACTTACCTGAGCTGCTACCTGCAGAAGTTGCCTAAAATTTGTGCTAATCTTATAGTAATTCCAGAATACATTATCATGAATTAGGTAGCTTAAAACAGGCAAATTTTTCATCATCCAATTCTGGAGGTCTGAGGTCCCTCATAGATCTAGCCAGATCGAATCAAAGGGTTTGCAGAACTGCATTTCTTTCTGGAGACTTTCAGGTAGACTCCATTCCCTTGGTCACCCAGGTTGCTGACCCAATTTTGTCACTGAAATGATAAGACTGGGGCTCAGTTGGGGCACATTCCAGCTTCTAGAGGACACCTACATTCTCTGGCTACAGTCACCATTTCTCAATCTTCAGAATCAAGTAAGAGTGTATTGAGTTATTTTCATGTCACAACTTTCTGACTTTTTTGTTGTTTTACCTCTCTCTGACCCAGCCAGGAAAAGTTCTTCCTTATAAGAATTTAAATGAGTTCACTGGGCTACATCAGACTGTTTAGAAAGCTCTCCACTGTGGTTTCAGTATTATTTTTCCCTCACCAAAACTCCTGTTGAGTCTAAGATGTGAAAGTGGCAGGAGGTGGAGCCTAGTTGGCAGTGTTCGTGTTGCTGGAGTGGGTTTCATCTTTTTCCTGTGAGTGATTTCTCACTCTCATGGGACTGGAGTGATGGTAAATTTGGCTTCTCTGGGATTTTTTCACTACGTAATCTCTGTTCGGCTTCTCTTCCTTTCCCCTTCTGCCTTCCACAATGCAGCCTTCAACAGAAGCCAAGCAGATGTTGGCACCATCTGCTGGGACTTCCAGAACTTCAAACCAAAATAAACTTCTTTCTTTTATAAATTATCCAGTCTTGGATATTCTGTTACTGCATGCACTAAGAAAAAGTCTATACCTCCTATAAATTCAGTAAAATATGTTTTGCTATGTAAAATAATAATCGCAGATCCAGAGACTGGGGTGTGAATGAGTAAAAAAAGAACATGTTGCCGGGCGTGGTGGCTCACACCTGTAATCCCAGCACTCGGGAGGTTGAGACAGGCGGATCTTTGTGAGTTCGAGACCAGCCTGGGCTACAAAGTGAGCTCAAGGCCAGCCTGAATGGCATAGTGAGACCCTGTCTCAAAAACAGGGCTGGGGATCTAGCTCAGCGGTCTAAGCGCCTGCCCGGCAAGCACAAGGTCACGAGTTTAATCCCTGGTGCCGCAAAAAAAAAAAAAAAAAAAAGGAACATGTTATTCTGTCAATCACAGAACTACATAATTATTGCTTGATGGCTTAATGTACATTGCTCACAGAAAAATTTAAAAATCTGGTGTAGAGATAAAGAAATTAATTAAACACATAAAAGTGTTCTTTATCAAGTAACATTCTATACATACTTGGTATTACTAGCACTTATAATGCTTGAGAGAATTTGGGTTAATTGAAAAACAATTCTTCCCATATTATTTTATGCCAATATATTATGTATAATCATAATTATTTACTAAGGTTATAAAGTTTACTTGAACACTTAACCTAAATTAATAGGAAAATATTTATAAGCTTACTTTATTAGATTCATAAGTATTATTTAAGTACTTGATATGATTTACTGGAATAATTAATAAGAAAATCAAATGCATTAAATTTGTAAATGTAGTTTAAAATGTTGGTGTATTTATCTAAGTTTGCATATTACAATGAATATTAATCAAAAGACCACTTAAAGAGATCACTAAAATTTGCTAGTTTTAGAAATAAGCCATATTTATAATGCATAAACATTTAAGAAAAATGTAGTTTTGAGTTTAATAATTTGAGATAATAGAATAAAATCTGATTTTTAAACCAGAGGAAATACCTTCTTAGTATGTATATTCTGTTCATAGAATACATAATCCCATATCCACAACTGTTGAGGAGTTAACACAAATGTCCTATGTCTTGGACGGCTCCAAACAACATATACCAGCCAGGCAGAGGATAGGCAAGGGAAGGAAGGGGGATGTGCACATACTAAATTAAGAGACACAGAGAAAGATAGACTGATTCAAGCCAAACAAACGACCGTATAAAGACACCAAGATATGAGAGCGAAAAGCACTATGTACTCTAACCTGCACCATCTCTTTGTTGGTTGGTTAACTCAACCAATGCATACAGCATAAAATTATAAAAAGAAAATGAATTATAGTATCTTAAACATTTAATTTTAAACTCAAATACGTTCAAATGTGTTTGCTAAGGACTTTCTTAAAAGCACAAAGCCCCAAATTTGGAAATCCTTGTAATACTTATTCATAAACCATACCCACAGTTCATGCTTTTCTTCAGAAGGGAACTAGATTGTAAAGATGTGTGTAAAGCAACATAAGTTGAGCTATTTCTTCTGTATCTTATCATGACTGTTTTGCTCAATTTATTAACTCAGTTGTCTTACACTTTTCTCGAATATCTCAGTTAGTTTTCAGGCAATTAGCAGCCTTTCCCAATGGATGGTTTGTTTACTCAGAAGCTAATTAAAATGTAATAACAACAAATACAACTACATGAAATGATTTAGAAATGAGTTTGAGTTTAAGGATTAAACTCACCAGATAGGAGGCAGAAGTACTGGTTTAGAGGAGAAAGAATTCCACGAAGTGTGGAAATCTGTCAGTGTGATTTGTAGAGAGAATGAAGAACTGTAGTTAATCCAACCAAGAGATGAAGTTAAGGTTGAATTTTGTGATCCATGAACACTCATGTTTGTAGCAGGACAACTCGAAATAACTAAATCTTGGAAGTGGTCCACATACCCATCAACAAATGAATGGATAAAGAAAATATGGTACATATACACAATAGAGAAGGACTCTGCTACAAAGATAAACTTGAGTCATTTGTAGTAAAACAAATGCACTTTGAGACCATAATGTTAAGCAAAATAAATCAGGCACACAAGTGTAAGTAACACATAGTTTTTCATATATGAGAAACCTAGAGAAAGAAAAACAGAAAATAGGGAGGTAGATCTTTCTCAAACAAGAAGGGGATCGAGAGATAAAGGGAGGGAGAGTAAAGGATAAAGGATGGAAGAAGAAAGAATTGGAGCATGTTATGAACATGCACCAGCCCCACACAAGCATGTAAACATTATGTGCTGCAAACATGTACAAATAAAGAAGAGGATTAAGAGTTGGATAGAGGGTGGCAGGAGGGAAAGGATGTGAAATGAGAAAGGAATTAAGATGTGTCATGTTCATGAGCCAACTTCCCACAAGGAATACAAACGTTACTTACTGCACACATGGACTAATACACTTCAATAAAAAAGAATTATTCTCTTTTATTATTTATGTAGCAGAGAGTTTGATAGGGAAAACAAAATTAGAGTTCCAAAATCAGTGGCGAATCAGATCATTCTTATGCCACAATAATAGAATAAATTAGCCTAAAAGAGATGTCTCAACATTATGCATTTTCCTTGCCTTTTGTCATCTTGCATATCTCGCTCAATGCTCTGTCCACACTATTACTACGTAGTTCCTACACTTCATTTAAATGAGGCAATACCATTAAGAAAAGAAATTAAATGGGGCAGCAGTGCCCCTAAGAGAATCTGAGGACCTGTAAAGTTTAAAACTAGCATAGGCCATTTGTTTTAATACACTAATTCTATACTATCTTTATATATCAGGTGTGCATTATTAAAATAATGTCTTAAAAACACGGAAGAAGTGTAAAATCCACAAGTTTCAAAATCACTAATACAACTGGAAGAACTGATCCTTTTTTACAAGTGAATCTTGAAAATTACCTAATCATCTTCTCTTCTGTCAATCTATGTTTATTAAATTGACCATCTTAAAACTCAACGCAGAATTGGGTTAAAAGTGAGTGGCTTGTCATTATTCAGTCTCAAGAACTAAGGAGTGAGAAACCTGCATTATCATCTCTGGAATTGAGGAGGCTGTAGGTAAGGAATGCAAGCTGTAAACAAGAAGGATTTACCTCTCAGGAAATAGCTTTCTAAGCAGATAACTTTTCAAGTTTTCTTCTCTTTAAGACCAAACATAAATCTTTGTAATTTAATCACTTCCCAGTTTATGTATCCCATACATCTCATGCAGCTTGGCACCATTATACTAAAGTAAAATAATCATCACCCTGCAGTTTAAATAGGTAAAAGTCAGTAGGAGATTGGAGAAAGGGAGGCAGGAACAAAGAGAAATAAACAAAGAAGGAATCTGAATGACTTCAGGCTATTTGAAGTTCTTAATTTAGCCAAGGTGTTATCTCATTAGCAAGGTGTCTTTAAGCCCTGAAAGTGTCTTTCTCCTCTTCTCCCTCTTCCTTCCTTTTTCCCTTTCTCCCTTTCTCCCTTCTCTCTCTCTCCCTCCTCCCTTTCTCCTCTGTCTCTCTCTTCCTTATCTTTTTCATAGGTATTACATTATAACTAGCCCTGCTATGGTGATGTTCTTTCTTGGCGGTAACAGCAAAGGTGGACAGAAGGACCGCACCAGTTCACGATGGGTAGTGTCACTTAGAGATTACATGGCTATATGTCTAGGACTCTTGACCTCTCAGTCCCTGATAGATTTTTACTTCTAGCTTCATTTCTTCATCAAAACAATTTTAAAATATCATATGTATAGTTCCTTTCAAACATAACCTTGGAAGTACACCAATGCTGATTAAAGTCGTATTGATATTCAGAAATGTTTTCTTCCGATGAATACTACTGCATTGCAGACAGTACAGTAATAAGCAGAATATGCTAAAAAGAATATTTACTATAAAAGAGTGCAATAATTCTTACGTGTACTATTATTGTTCTTTTTAATGGCCTGTGAAACTCCATATATACAATGGTAGCACTGCAATATTTTGAATATTTTCTGTTATTCAGAACAAGCAAAGAAGTTTACTCGATGATAATGTCACAGGCTCCTTTTTATACACTGCCGCAGAATGCTGATTCCCAATTAAATGTCATGCAAGTTCTCGACTGGGAATGCTGCACAGT
>RJWT010046830.1:0-11393 GCA_004365215.1 Cuniculus paca | reverse complement strand
CATTCCAATTCTTTCTTGTATTGTTCATTCAAGGTTTCCATTCTTTTGCAGTGCTCCTCTATTTTTCTAACTCTATCTTCTTTAGATGTGTTTAGCATTTCTTTCATTATGTTTATCATCATTTGTTTAACCTAGGAAATCATTTCTAATCTCAATTCCTTTACAGCTTCATGGAGTTGTTTCTTTACTTCAGTTGTTATCACTTCAGAAGTTTCAGCTTTGTGGCTTATACTTTCTTCTATGCCTGTGTCTCTTGGGCTTGTTTGGGATAGACTGGAGGTGTAAGATTGCATTTTTCTCTTTCATTTCGTCATTTTTCCTATATTCTCCTATGGTAGGTGAATCCAACATGCACAGTTAAGAGGCTTCAAGGCTAGGTGAAATTCACAATGCACCCCTTCAGCTCCAGCCAAGACTACCACTTTGGCTGCTTTGTTGCTGAGCAGTGGCTGGGCAGAGCCCAAGCAAGACCTCATCAATGTTCCAAATGTCCCGGGCTGATGGTGGAATTGGCACAGGTCCCTACCAGGCTTCTAGTAAGGTCCCAAGTTGCACAGCTAGGTGGAATTCACTGTGCATGCCTTCAGTTCATGCCCAGCCCAGAGCTGCAGCTCCGGGGTGGTTGGGTACGCTGCTCCGGGGTGGTTGGGAGGAGGCCAGACAGGACCCCAGGGACATTGAAAATGTCCCAGGCTGATGGTGGAATTGGCGCAGGTCCCTACCAGTCTGTTGAGAGGTCCCAAGCTGCATGGCTAGGTGAAATTTGCTCTGCGCACCTTCAGATCATGCCCAGCCCAGAGCTGCAGCTGCTATGCTCTAGTTTATTTTTTCTTTACCAATACTTTACTTTAGACATTTGTTAAATACCCCCTGTGATAGATATTGTTGGGGAGGTAGAAGTCTGCATTGTCTGAGAGGAAGGATTTTCCTTTCCACTTGGAAATACTAGCAGCAGATTTGTTGGTACAGAGACTGGAAAACTGCCTGGCATATTACAAGATCTTAATAAACTGGTGAGGAATAAATGAATATTTAAAAATTAACTTAGATATATAGAAGAATAGGTAAATAATTAGCCAGTGATTACTCCAATAAACAATTCACATGAGCTACAGGTGATAGAGAAAGCAACATGAACTCAAGCAGGAAAAGCTTTAATAGATCTCATTATCATCAAATGCCCATTTTTATTAGCTTGATAAAAGAATAAAAAGAATTAATTGTGATCTTCTCTAAAAATACTTTAGTAACCGTAAGTTTGTGCTCCATAACAGGGGACATTGTATTTCATAAAAATTTAACCTCAAATGATAGACAGGATCTGTTCCCACAGGAACAAGTAAATGCAGGTCTCTGCCTGTAGAAAAGAGCAAGGTGCACCTAGGGACACCAAGAGACTGCTGTGCCTATTGGTGTTGAGTATAAGACTGGAGATAGGCAAATTGGAGTTGGAAGGGATCAGGAATTTGGGATTTTATCTTATAGGAAATAGAGACTCAGTGAAAGTTTTCAAGTTGGCTAATAGTACGATGAATATATTGTTTTCATACTGGAATGTTGAGGGTGTAAATAGAGAATTTAAAGTCTAGAAATTAGCCAGCAGGGTATAACTCCACTTCGGATAATACTTGCTTGGAGCAGCGAGACAGGACATGAGCCATGAATAGATAAACCCCCATGCTGATCAATACATCCATGGTCATAAAATGTAATAGGCAGAAGTAAAAAATCCATTACAATATTTCTTAACACTTAAATGAATTGTGCTTTTTATGGGAATAAACACATAATTCTTAAGGCTGTCTTCCACTCATCTTCAGATAGACCCGTCATGTGGATTTCCCTCCTTTGCCATTTAAAACTGATCTAAATGTCCACTTTCCAACATTTTAAAAACTTGATTATTATCAATTACTTAAAGAGGAGGTTTAATAGTGATTGGCAGGAACATCTCAGGTTAACTGGGCATCAGTCATGATTTAAAAGAAAAACAGCCCTCACAATTTCACTGAATTGTCTCTGAAAATATTTTAAAGATGTTCTAAAAAAAAGTTTTCAGTAAAAGATAAAATACAGAAAATGAAAAAAAATATACTCTGCTTCTTAGCATGCAAATGTCACTAGATGATAAATGAAATATTTGCAATTAACAATAGGAAACAATTGTTTCTAACAACCTAAAACTTTTCCTTCTATATTTTATTCAGGAAGATTAATCAGATGCAAATTCAGTTATCGACACTTTCTGTGTGAGGAAAGATATTCTTGAAAACATGACCTCTATCAGGTCACTGTCATAGTTTTTCTTCTGAGAACATACAAGAATAATATGGAATGATACATATGAAAATTTTATCAAAGTATCTGAGTAAACTTAACTACAGAAAACACATAATTTTAAATATGGCTAGGCATCTTTGGTAACTGTATATAATAGGCTTTTCAGAAAGGAAGAGAAGGTGAAATTTCTTAAGTGAAAGTAATCCTCAAAAGTCAACCCACCAGTCAAAGAATGAAAATATTATTAAAAACAAAAGCACCACAATAATAGGCTAAAGAAATTGTTGAATAATATGGTGAATTTATAGTACAAATAATCTCTAATATAAATGTGGATGACTTTTCCAACACTGATTATACAATGATAAAAGAATAAATATATAAGATTCATAAAAATAAGGGGAGTAGAGGATTTCAGTTAGAAAGCTGCTGGAAGTTTCTTTTTACTACAAATAGAAAGCAGTATTCATCAATTGCCTTCTGACTGTTTTGCTTTCTCAAAGGTTTTAGGTAAATGAAAAGCACAGAGTTTAATTCATTCAAAAGGAAAGTATTTGTTGATAAATCTGTTGGAAATATGAAAGCTTTTTAGAATGTGTTGGACCAAGGAGGGGAGTATCATGAACTGTAATCAACTGCTTACCGGGAGAAAGTGCTATTTGTTATACAGTGCATTCTGTACTTGCCTGGGGGACACTCTCCAAGAAATGTCCCTTCCATGTTTCTGCACCAGAATACCTGATGCTGGGTAATATATAAAGAAATGAAGCTTATTTGGCTTGCAATTATGAAGGCTGAAAAATCCAAATAGCTTGGTGCTGACATTTGGTGAGGGTCTACATTGCATGATGGAGGACACCTGGGATAAACCTGGGATAACAATGTGGAGTATGCTGGTCCCACTCAGGCCCAACCCCCTTCCTCCTTCTCTCAGACCAACCTTCACAGTTGAGGTCAGCTATACTCCTTGAAGCCCCAAGACTCTTAATCATCACGTACTTCTATAATTTGGTCCTGGTTCTCAGAAGGCAACATTACAAACAGGTGACTTGCACAGGCTGGCACAGTGTTTTATCTATACGTTCATTTGAAATCATTGTGTACACGGATTAGGATTAGAATCAGAGATGCAAATGAAATATGTATTCATAGCCCCTAGATTCTGGGTAGTCTTATTATTGTCGTGCTGAAATAAAATTTTAAAATGATAGACTTTAAACATCATTCGAAATAATATTCTCATGAATTTTTCATTACAGTTGTCTATAAAATTAAGAACTCTAGCAAGTGGCATTAGGCAAAGAAGTATAGTTTCCTGAGAAAAACCATTTGAAAGTGATTTTTTGATGCTATATATGTAGGAATGATGAAAAGTTACAGCCCTTTAAAATAAATGTAATTTATTATATGAAAAATTCAATATTTTGTTTCTCCCACCCTCCACAGTTCATCATAAACTGGAAAAATCTGTCATGGCCTGGTACATTTGCTCCTGAAAAAACCGAGAAAAGTGTTCATAAGCATAGAGAAAGTACATCATCACTGGGTACAAGGCTCAGTCTATAGAAACGCCATCCATGTACCTTAGCCGCTGAAAACAAGATGGCCTTCGCATCCTTCACTCTTTGTACCAGCAACCATCAAGTACCTTTCACTACAGTCTTTATTGTTTTCTTTTAAATGCCCTTCCTACTACAAACACAGCACGTCATCAGTTACACAGGTCATCGTAATAGAAAAGTCCTTGTCATTGTGAGAATCTATGGGCTCAAGGTATATGACATACAAGGGCTATTTATTCTGTCTTGGGATGATAGACAAACAATAAGAACTGATCATAGTGTGGGAAGGAATTTTCTCTCCTGAGTAGTATACTGAAAATGAGTCACATTTTAAAATGTAAAAAATGACCAGAAATGAATATGCCAGTTCATTATTGTAATAAATTTATTAATAAAACCACAAGCAAACATTTCTCCTGAAAACTTCTCAAAGACACACATAAATCCAGACTAAGTTATTATTACTCAATCTCATATTTTTAAATTTCCTGTCATATTATGATGACTGTCAGTGTGTTTCTTAAAAAATTAATTTTTTTTGGTCTTTTTGAGACAGGGTTTCATTATGTAGTTCAGGCTGACGCTGGGCTTACTTTGTAGCCCAGGCTGATCTCAAACTTGCAACGATCCTCCTGCCTCAGCCTCCCGAGTGCTGGGATTACAGGAGTATGCCACCACACCTGACAAAAAAATTAATTTTTTTAATAAGGGTCCCAGCGCCTCAAAGTTCTTCCAGTTTGTTAAAAGGAAAAACCATTTATTGATGGGTATATAAACTATACAGATTGAAATGAGTAAATGTTGATCAGTCAGTTTATCCACTGCTATTCAGTGAAAATTGCACAGAAGACTAACAAAACTATGAAATTCGTTACATTCACTGGAAAGTTGACAGGAAGACAATGAGTGAAGTATGTATTCTAAATACTGCTGGTAGAGATTTCTGGAGACTGCAAAACATGACTGGAAATGTGATACAGGATAACAGACAAGTTTGTCTGTGTACCATTCCTATAATTTATAGGATAAGGTGGTAAAAATAAATTATCTTTTGGATCTTTTTTAGCTATAACATATTATACTAATAAAATCTTAATTTATATCATTTCATCACATCAGAATTGATATCACAAAACTGGATATGGTAAGTTTTATTTGTATTTAAACTAAATTTGTAATTAATTTGAATGAATTTTTAAAGAGGATATTCAAAAGAACTTTGAAACACAAGGACTTCCTTTCTCAAAGTTTTTACTTAATTTTTCATAGTTAAAAAGTTCCACAGTATTTTATTTTATTATAACAAAGACAGTATACATGCACAGACACACATGCACAAGCACTGTTTAATAAGCTCATCCAGTTTGTTAGATGTGTTTACTGCTAATTTAAAATTGCAAAAAAAATGTGAACTAGTAGGGTTAATTTATAAGTTAAAAATACATCATTTTTAAAAGAAAAAATGTACTTAACAGAATTGATTAAGCCATGATAAAAATGTTATGGAGAGGGGATAGGTAACACTGAGTGAAAACTCAATTGGATGGAATACTTGACTTCACTGATGCCATATCAAAAGGAGCTAAGTTAAAAATAATGGAGTTTAAACTTCTACTGAATTTATTGGATCCTGTCCAAATTGCACAGGTGTGATCTTTTGGACTCAGAGACGCTATGTTGGCAATGCAGGGAAACAGGTGGAAAAATAACTCATCTTATGATAATGTGTGAAGACAAGAAAATATTGATGGCACATTGATATGATTAATAGGACGTGGGATTATTAGAAGGCAAACAAAATTGGCAGCTTTAATACTTCAAATAAGAACAGCTGAAAGAAGTATTGAAGGAGCAGTTGGTGAGAAAAGAATAGACACTGCCTTAGAAACCTGGGTTAAAAAGAATCTGTTGAGAAGTCAGGAATCTAATATTTCAGTGGCTTCTAAAAAAAAGAATAAATATTTACATTACTTTAGTCAACAAGATATTTTTTCCAGAACATATTCATTACTTATATTTATTTAACTGCAAGTGTTAATGTTAACTCCATGTTTAAGCTGAGGAAGCAAGCATGGAATACAATTAAGTGGCTTTGCAATTAGTGCAGGTTATTGCAAAACTGATAAAAGAAAGCAGGAAATCTTGTTCTAAGTCTGGTTCCCTGTGCTATGTAATTTAGAGTGTACCATTGTGAGCATAAAGATAAAAGACTTAAAAATTGAAAGAAATGATTATTCAACAGCTTTATTTATAGCATTTGTCCACACACAGAAGCATATTCAAGACAAATAGAAAAGGAGATTGTATGAGGACGAAAGTGATTTTTTTAAGGATAAAAGAAATCAAGATGTGAAAAACATTGGATTGGATGCAGAAAAACTAATTTTAAAAGATCCAAAAGGCTTTTAAAAGATAAGAGGAATTGGATAATCCTATGAGATCTGTCTTCTCTCGTTCTATAGCCTTTCTTCTACATCATAAGTTTGAGCTGCTTACATCTTCTAGATCCCTAATATTTGTGAAACCTGAATCCCTCACCACAGAGCCTCATTCAGACCCATCTCATTCAGCTATTCTATTACCAGGTTTTGCATAAAATCTCCTAGAAGTAATTTCTCCCTTCTCAGCTCTTCTGAAACACTTGTATTAAGTCCTTGGTGATAACCACCTTTCCTGATATACCGAGATTTAATTCATGAATAGTTTTGTGTTGCTGTCCTAACCAGTTGGAGACGTGTCAGTATTTGCACATAACTCTGTGTTATGCTTTCTCTTGAACATGTTGTGGAATGAAGATATAAAGTCTTGATGTACAAACTGAACTGCATTGGGGTATGTGCTACAACCTATTTGATGGTAAAATATATATTTTGCAAAATACATGGAATGAATATTTGAAATAACAATGATTTTAAATTATTCTACTTAAAAAGAACAAGATACTAAGGTCTGGGAGATGACGGCTACATGTTCTCCTAGGCCCCTTTTTCTCATGTGTACTTTTTTTTTAAAGCAACAAGGAGCCGTTGGTGGAATCTGGAACCACACCTAAGGGTTCCCCTGGAGTGTTAGGAGAAAGTCACGGAAACAGCTCCATTCTTCTGGGTGCCATACAAGAGCAGGTGGAGAATATCTTGATGAATAGGCACACATCTTATTCAGTGTCCACATGAAAATAAAAATACATCAATTGAATTATGACTACTTACAGTGAGGCAAGGAATGCAAACAGATGAGAGGAATTGGGATGAACCCAGAAAAGAATGAGATAAAGTAAAAACAAATACAAATCTGTTTGGTAATAAAATATAAATAAAATGGAAAAAATAAAAAATGTGTAAGATCTAAGAATAAGTGCTAATAGATAAAATCTCCCCAAAAAATGATTACAAAGTAATAAAAAATGCAGTAATCCCCTTATAAGAAAAACATTTAAATAAATTAACAAATGTTAAAATAAAAAGACAGGAAAACCTATCCATGGCATATATAAAATAAAGGAGTAGAACTGGCAGTATTAAAATTAAAGAGCTTAGAAAAAGTTTATTCTAAACAATATATAAATCAAAGGCAGAGTTAAAACAAAGCTGAAGAGCTGAGTGTGGTGGCCCATGTCTGTAATTGCAGAACTCTGGGAGACTGAGGCAGGAAGATCTTAAGTGGAAGTTCAGCCTGAATAGAGTGAGACCCTGTTTCAAAAAACAACAAACTTAGAAACCATTTAGATGAACAGAAATTACTGAGGCCTGTATTTAAAGTTGCATTTAGAGGCTAATGCAGATTCTTATGTACTCTTATAAGAAAGAGTTTTTTGTTTTCTAATGATTGCAATTAACTTAGTGAAATCTAGAGAGTAAGGATAGAATAAAACAAAAATAGCAGAAGAAGAAACTGCATAAAGTTACAGTTGAAACTATGAAGTAGAAACAATAGACGTTTAAATAAATATTTGATTGCTTGGATGAACTAATAAAATTGAGAAGTTTTTGACAAGTTTGATTAGAGAATGAAGGGATAAAAGACACACAATCATAAGTGCAGAAAAAAATTAAAATTTTATGTATTACTTTTTATTAATGTTAGTATGAAGAGTAAAAATAGTCTTCTGGCAAAATACAAACAGATAAAATTGACTTAATGAGCAGTAATTTTATAGAAGATAGAAGACTAAACACTACAAATTTTTTAAAAGTTCCATGTGAACATGTTTTGATCATAGAATTTATCTAAGTTTTGAAAAACAAATAATTTATGTAAATTATTCTGTATCATAAAAATATTTGCAACAACTTGTTTTATGACACAATAGTCTTACACAGAAACTTGAAAAAGCAATAGAAGCAATCAAATTATGGATTAAGTAATCTTATGAATTTAAATTTTGTAATATCAATTATATAATGATATACTGAATACACTAGCGCATTAAAATAATACTATATCAAAAAGATATTAAAGATAATAAACTTTGATATAATTTACAAACCCAGAAAAGAAGCTTGAGCAGCATTTCACAATATTTAGCAAAATTTCCAAATAAAATTTCTTATAAAGTATGTATAGATGGAAATTGGTACACTAAATATTATTTCAACCAAGAAACTATAGAGTGAAATGAATTAAATAGTAAGCTATTTTTGTAAAATTTGAATATATGAGAAATTTGAGGAAAACAAAAGATGGCTACAAAAATATGAGTCAGTTGATATGTAAAGGTAAAAGTTTATTAATAGTCTGTTCTAAATAAAAATTGGAGAAAATACTAGCTTAATATTGAAAGCATTGCAAAATCAATAAGAATAATTTAGAGAAAAAAATTCAGATTGTAAGAGGTAATCACTAAGGTTTTGCAGAAATCGAAAAACTAATGAAGTGACATCATGTACAAAATGTTTTGTTAAAATGTCATGTTGCATTTAAAATGTTGATACTATATGTTTGTTATTTTAACTACAATCAGAATAAAAATAACTAGCAAAAAGAAATTGATATGCTGTACACAAATTAATTTAGAAAAAAATTATTTAAGTGTTAATATGGATGTCTGTTTATAAAAATTAACTATTGATCTCTTACATAGCAATTGCATATAAATTTTACAAAGGTAAATATCTACAGAAAAAATTAAAAAGCAAGCTAATATTTTAGAAAACATTTGCAATATACATAACAGATTAATCATTGTATACCAATTATGTAAAAACTTTATAAATTATTGTACAAAAAAGATAACATCTAACTTCCCATTGATAAGTGAGCAGAGATAAGTGAGAAGTAACACATAAGAAATCACACTGGTCTATTAATATGTACTCTGTGATAAATAATAAATTTAAAAAATGTAACCTAACTATTTAAATAAAGTGTTTAGATCAGTGTTAGATGAGAGGCAAAGATATTGGCAGGGCACTATGTTATTTGTAAAAGGTTGAAAAGCTACAAAATTATGTAAAAAAAATCTGGCATTTTTATTTAAATGAAAATCCTATATATGCTTTGATCCAGGAATTCCACTTTGAAGATAGTTTTCTTCAGACTTAGTAGCACCAGAAAGTACCAAGATTTTCTATATAGTATAAACGCTATGAAAATCACATCTGTTGCATATGAGATTCAGAAACAATATGAACAATCATCAATGGAAGAAGATAGAGTAATTATGGCAATAAAGAATATTATACAGAAATGTGCTCTATTACCCTCAAATAAAAGAAACAGAATAAAGGAATTGACTCATTTTATGAGAATTTCTGTGTGAAATACGCATAGATGAAAACTAAGTAGTTGAGAATAAAAAAGGAAGATGTTTTCATTGAAACAAATATTTGTTTCTGCAGGTAGTTTACACAGAGAACATTAGAGAAGATCAAGTGCTTACCTTCAGTGATGGTCATGATCTGAAACAGAAATGAATCATTTTGCTGCACATAAACATTTATTTATCAGCACAATATGATTTTGCAGTAATTTCTGGTGATGTCACACTGTTTCCCATCTCTAACTAGCAATTCTATTCTGATAAGCCTGGGTCTCCATGGTCCACCTGGGCCTTACTCTGCAGCTCTGGATCAGTACTGGGCTAAATATAGTATGTGTCTCTAACGTCTTGTGGAAATCTCAATTTCGACAGGACCACTGAGTTCTGGCTGGGGATTGGGGCGGGTACTGTAGAGTTTTTAAAACGGGATTTGAACTTCAGTTCTCATTTTTGGTAGCTATGTGATGTCAGGTTTTAGAAAATCCACTTAACTTTTTTGTTACTTTTCTCACTTACAAAATGCAGGTGTCATAGCTATCTCATATAAGATTAAATTATATTTGTGTGTAAGGAAACCTGTGTAGAAATCTGCCTGAAGAGAAGGGGAAAGTCTTGGTGCGTTATTCCATGAACTATTTCCTTTTTTTGTGAATAGGTGGGGTTATTAAATTTACTGGAAGAACATTCCTTTGCAAAATATATACATTCTATTTCAATGACATAATATGTAACTTATCAAAAGCGCAGGGAAAAAAAGGCAGCTGATCTCGTATAGTCCTTGAAGCATCCATCATGCCATGTGGTATTTGCAAGTTTACTGCTTTGTGCTTTATCTTTCTAAGAGAAAAAAAGAATGAGTTAGTATAAAGTACCCTAATTGAAAAAAAGAAAGTTAAAATTGGATATGAATAACTGTTAGTCTTCTTTGCCTTTATAAATAAAGGGGAATCACGCCGAGGATTTAGCTCAGCGGCGTAAGCACCTGCCTGGCAAGCCTGAGGTCCTGAGTTCGATCTCCTTTACAAAGAGAGAGAGAGAGAGAGAGAGAGAGAGAGAGAGAGAGAGAGAGAGAGAGAGAGAGAGAGAGAGACACCAGGAAGCAGAACTGACCCCTCCTGCTAAGATAAGGGGTCACTGGAGTTGAGGGACAGTGGACATTGAAGAGATTCCATTCTGTCCAGGCTTTTGAAATAATTTTTAAAGATACAAAAATGTGTATACTAAATTATTTAGTATTGTCTTCGTTTGAAAGTAAAGAGTTTCTTGAAAAGCACTTTTGATATTTTCTGAAATTTTGAATTTTTCTATGCCTTGTAAAAAGATTAATTAATTTTGCAGCGCTCTCTGAAAGGGACTACCCACTCCAATCTATGCTTGAACTTGGCTGCATTGTTTTACATTGAGTATGCCTCCAGATACAAAAAAATGCTCAGGAAATTCTCTATCAATGTATTCCGGAATTATTCCATCAAGATATATGCACTTGTTTTGCAGCCTCTTATCTCAGTGATGAATATTAGTATGCATTATTTCCCAAATCAAAAGCTTAAAAAACTAGCTTATTTTACAATTTTCATTTTACACCATCATCACCTCACCAAATCCTATTGATTTTAACTCTTGGTTGTCACTTACTTGGAAAAGTGTATCTTTTCACCTTAGCTGCCTTAACTGAATCCTTTCTTATTTTCCTCCTGAAGATTGGAATGAATCTGCCATTCTATTTCCTGTACTGCCAACAAAATGAATCTTAAAAATTACTTAAATCAGATAAAATGACAATCCTCCAACAC
>RJWT010046829.1:0-11405 GCA_004365215.1 Cuniculus paca | reverse complement strand
AATGTGACTTTTGTCTTTCGCTCTATTTTACTCAGGTAGACACTTCTCAAATAAAACAAGTTAGAAACCTGCAGGGCCAAACAGTTCACAAACAAGTAGAGGAAACTGATAGAAGTAAGAACAGCTTCCTCTCAGCAGACCTAGCAAAGCCCCAAGGTGAGATTTCCTGGGCTGACCCGCTTGCTCTTCACGCGTTCCCAGTGAGGTGGGGCGCACTGATTGGTTTAGGCTCGAGTCAGGTAACTTTCCTGTGCCTGGGGGTAAAGTCAGCCTCAAATAAACCGAATCCATGGAGGTCCAAATAACTGGAGTGGGAGAAAAGAAATCAAGTTCTCTGATGCTGAAAGGAGGATGGATAATAGGAAGACACAAAACAGCCCACAAAATTAAAATCAAGCAAAAATGAAGCATAGATTTCTGTGATTCTAAGTGGTCTGATGCTGTCTGGGGTTTGTAGGCAGTGAAATTCCTCCAGATTGTGAGGGACTGGGATGCGCACGTGTGCAAGACTGAAAATGAACCTGAATAGCATGAACGTGAGACAGGTAAATAGCTTTGTACTCTGTGTGGCTATGCGTGTTTGGTTTTATGTTGTTTTCTTCGTAATGAAAATAAACCACTGAAGCATTTACAAAAGCAATGCTGCATCCTTAGGGGAGAACAGTAACTCGGCTCAGAAAAGCTTATTTGATCGCTCATCCATTGTTTATCACGCTGTCATCAATGAACAGAAGGTGCAGAGAAGTACAAGGTTGTATAACAATTGATTCTTTAAAAAATAGTTAAAAGCTGAATTTAAGTACTAAAGACTTATTCATATTGAAAAGGAGAAAGGAAATGTGAAAGATAATAGATATATTTGCGTGTTATTGGTCTTAAAGGGCTTACCTTGAGAGCATCATTGATAAAGCCATCCCCAATCAGGGGCTTCATCCTACGAGATAGATCAGCCGAGGACTCAGTATTGTTGTCAAACCCAGGGTTTATTTCATTTGGAAAAATCAGAAATTCAAGCTGGTAAAGTTCTTTAGATGCATTTCACCCTTCTTGCTCATGTAGGGCAGGATACAGGGCTCTGGCTTCCATGTGACTTTGTATTTAATATGAGCAACCCCAAGGGAAGCGAATACCTCTACTGGGTGCTGCGTTCCTGGCTCAGCTTTTCATCATGCAGAAAAAAGTGCTGAAGATTCACTTTTTCCTGAAAATACCTGTATACCCTTAATAATGGTGATTATTATTAAGGTATGAGGAATCTACATGTTGATTTTATGAAAACTTTCACTCTTTTACCCCACCCTGTTTCCAACCTCTGACTCACTTCTTTTCTCAGGCTAAATGAGGCAGACTCTATGCTGTCCAACAGTTGTCCCTCCTGAACTAATAAAATGACCTGCTGTATCCAGGACTCAGATGCATAAGAACAGCTGTATTTGGAAAGAATTATTGCTGGGTGCTCACTACTCTGAGAATTTGACTCCTATTGGGAAAAAGTGGCTCTTTTCAATATATTGTCTACTGGTAGCATTGAACACTAATGAATTCAAAAACCACCTATACTTTAATTCGTTGTAATAAACATTTCAACCATCAGCCACTTAGGTAAATTATGTGTTTGAATTCAATTATTTTTCCGACTTTTTCTTTTTTCTAATTTTTACTGGTATGTGTTTGTGATACACAAGAGTTGCATTCATCGTGAGGAACTGACACACACACATATATATATTTGTTCTTGCGCCTCAATCACTTTTACCTCCCCTCTTTCCTATCTCCCCTCCTGTCTCCACAAAGTCTATCTCCCTGTGCTGTATCATCTATTTTTTATTTTGCTCTTTAAATTATTTCAATTTCATAACTAAACTTGTAGATAGAAAACAAAACAAAACAGATAGATAGATCGATAGATAGATAGATCTTTCAAGGTCTTGAGCTCATTAATGTACATGATACTATAGTGAAGTCTTAAATAATTAAAATGAATAAAATGTAAAAGACACATGAATTTGAGTAAATCCCTTCTTGATGGATGTGCCTCTTCTTTGCCCTTGACCTTCCCCCAGGTTGACTCTCCAGGTGGCCGGGGTTAGCTGTTTCTCAGTGGAACCCTACGGGCTGTTCCCTGTGCTTTGTTGGGGTTTCCAGGACCACAACCTCCAGTGTGTCTCAGGGTGGACCTCGGCACCCAGAAGCACTTGCACATTGCCTGTGAGTGGTGTTTGGAATATGACTCTGTGGCAGCTGAGTGAAGCCCAGAGTCCAGCTCCATGTTACCACAGATCACCTTTGGAGATGAGGAATCAGGTCACAGAAGCAACTCCGGTAGAGCAAGATCAGCTCTGGCCTCCTTCATCCCATAGCTCATGCCTGACTCCCAGCTCCTTTTCAAGTTAAGAAAGGTATAGGAGCTTTACTTCCCTGGCAGGGTTTTCCCATGATTTGAGCTTTCTCACCTAATATTGAATCAAATTTATGAAGTGCAAACTACAGCCTCATCTAAAATTTCTGTGCTTTTGCTTTTTATCTTTCATTGCAATGCGGTGTTCAGAGAACCCATAGCAAATAATCTGACCAGTTTCTTCCCCATCTTTAGGAGTAAACCACCTAATTTCTGTCTTATGAGAAGATTTGGGAACTTGTCTGTATTCCCACAACCTGCGGACTGGTGCTGCTCATTGAATTGAGAGCCACAGGGCTCAAAACCTTGGAAAGAAACCTATGGTCCATCTGGTGCCAGCAGCATAGGAAATAAAATTGCAGGTCTTACACCCCACCCCCAGCTCACACTTGTTTTCATAGCTTCTTATAGGAAAATCTCTCTCTCTCTCTCTCTCTCTCTCTCTCTCTCTCTCTCTCTTTCTATTTTTTAGCTCTTCCCAAACTCGATATGTTGCTATCATTCAGGCTTGTGTAAAATGAGCTTTGTTTTTCCAGTTTGGAGGTCTAGAAACAAAAGGACTTGAGCTGCTAAAGGATAAAGTTATGGCTTCCTGTTGGAATTCAGCTGTTCTGAAAGGTATTTTCCACACTTCTATGAAAGTGCTTTGATTGATCTCCAGGAGCCAAGAGGACACAGCAGGCCCTCAATTCTAACATTTCAGAATCGATTGAGAGCAGCAGCTCAGTCACTGATACAAAGACAGTGCCAGCAGAAACTTGTTTTGCTCTGTAAGGAAGGCTGGTCCGTGAGCGTGAGCATAGAGGCTGTACATCTCATGATAGCACTCTAAAAAACTGAGTGGCCCACAGGGGGGTGATGGCAATAAAAACAGTGGACCTGATAAATATAATGGTGGTGTTGGACTGAGATTTCCCAAGGTGAGACAGGAGCACAGAACAGGCAACACATGGCCTGCCTTTCCTTGACCTTTCATTGTTTCCCTTTCCCTTGCATGGATTTCTTTTCTGTGACAAAGCAATCAAAGGGAAAGGGGTGGGAGGGGATTGCAAAGAATGAGAAGAGCTCAAAGTAAGGCAGTGGGAAGAATCAGTTGTTCAAACATTATGAGCAGGATTTGCAATAAAAGAAAGACATACAGGACAGTCAAAATGCACTTTATTTCCTTTGATTCTCATCATATGATCATTACACAAAAGATATTTTGATAGCCAAAAATATGCAGCTGGAGCAAGTATCATGATTTTTTCAATTTTAAGTCGGAAAAGCTTTTTTGGAGGAAACACATTTAGGGGCAATTTAATGTTGAATTCAAGACAATTACTTGCAGCAGTAACTTCTACTGAGTCTAAACCAACAGCCATCTAAGGACCCAAAATTCCCATGCCCCCCCAACTTATATACCCAAGGGGAACTTGGTGTCCAAAGACTTGATTTCATCATAAAAATCACATATGCAGGCAACCAAAACATTTGCAAATACAAGACTGAATAAATACATTGCATTGTGTTCATACAAGTGAATAATGCAAGATAACTGAAAACTGACTGTAGTGATAAAAATGAATTACTGCAACAATTAGAGAAAAATGCATAAAACTCACAAACATAAAAAGGAGTAGAGAAAGCCAAATACAGAAGAATTCATAGTCAATGATTCTCTCTGCATGAATTTCAAAATTACGAAAAACTATGATAATAGGCTATTTCGCTCATTTCCCTAAAGGGAGTAGTAGAGTTGGACTTTGATTGTGAAGCCATGTGAGAACATTATTGTATGATACAATTATTCCCTATTCTGAACAATTAAGTGCTCTGGAAGTGGGTGGATAGGTGTCTACCACTTTGTGAATGCTCATTAAGCTATAGTCTCAATATTTGGCCCTGCTATTATATGTTTTACACTTAATGAGAAGAAATTAGTGACTGCAGCTGGTTGACATTGTGTCACACTCTCCTGTAAATCTTGCAAATGAGAATTGGGGAAGTATAATCTTTTGCTCTTGTTGTTTTGTTGGCTTCATTGTGCCTAAGTCTGTTCACTGGAAAATGAAACTGCACTGTCATTTCTACAAAATCTGTTTTGTGATGCGTCTCCTTTTTCTTGGAGCTGACAACAGGAGTGAAAAATGTGACTGATGTTTTTCCAGGAAGTTGACTTTGTAGAGTGGAGTCAAGGTCAAGACCAGGAAACATGCTGTCATGATGGGATGTCAACACCCCAGCCTCTCAATCTAATTAAGACTTGAGTCTTGATCACCCTAGAGTTTCACAAAGGACACCCTTAAAGCAAAGCTGCTCCAAGAATATAGGTGAACTCAGATTATGAGAAGAACTCTAGCAGGATTATTTTCAAATCCTCAGAAGATAAGTTATTCTTTCTCCCACACGAACATGCTTACGCCACAGATCAACTTTAGATACACACAAGTGTGGTCCCAAATGTCTGTCATTTACTATATTCTTCTGACTTTTTTGAGGTGAATTATTAGATTTTTCCCCATTAGTTATCAATCCATATGTTGTATTTCAACCCCAGGGTGCTTTGGAAGTCCATAAGGAATCTTGTGAGTGACACACTTACCAAGGACACTCTGGCACTTCTGACTAGGGATCCAAAACATCTGAAAGTGAATGAACTGTCCTAATCAATGAGAATTTTGTCACTGAAATATCTAAAATGTTCCCTGAAGAATCTTGGAGCAGAGTCAATCTGGGACTCTGGTCCACCTAGATATCCTTTATTCCTACCTGGAAAACTGCTGATTATTTCTTTAATATGGCCCCATAGTGACCACTCATTCTTCTGCATGAGACCATTTTGTCACTCTGTGAATGCTCCTGGCTTCTTCCCTACCCATCACTAAATGTTCCAACATGCCTAGCCATGTTTCTAACATTCTTCCACACCCTTGAGTGCTTCTGCTTCAATACACGGATTCTTTGTCCTTTTGCAATAATTGGGAAGAAAGAAATTGAGAGAGAATAGAAAAATATAGTCTGGGACAGAAGATAACTTTTTGAGAAGTGCCAGAGTAAGAGAAGAACTGGGGCAGCTTTAGAAGGCATATAAAGGATTGAGGTCACTTTCTTCTTTGCAAAGCATGTAGACCATACCAGGAGCCATAAGGCTTTACCATGAGCGTAAAGACAACAGGTCAAATCAACAGACTTGCTCAACCCATCCTATTTTTTCTTTTCTTTTCTTTTGGAGATTCCTTGAAAACAAGTCTCATGCAGCAGCCAGATGCAGTACAAAGTGGTTTTTTGAATGAGACAGTCACTATCAGTCAATCCTAAGAGTCTGCGTGGGAACAGAGCTTCTCTCTTATATTTTTGGCACCGGTAAGTGGATGAGTAATGCATCAGTGATTTATGTGCCTTGTCAAGCAAAAGAAAGAAAACACATGATCTTCAGGCATCTCATCTAATTCTAGGCATATGTGTGGTGTGTGGCATTGCTGATATTCCCTCTTTTCACTCATTTTTCCCTTTGGTGGTATTGGTTACCATGGAAACAGAGATGTTACTGCTTTGGACAATGCATATGAAGATTTATCAGGAAAGGACATCTTTTTATAAGGTGGTAACATTTCTTGTTCATGCAGTTAACTATGAGAAAGTAGCCTGTTTATGGAAGGCACATGAATCAGCCACAGGGTTGAAGCCACTGTGCACAGGACCCAGCATTCCAACAGCTGGACAATCCAAAGTCAGTGACCTGTGCTCTGATTCAATATTGATTCTACTAAGGGTTCAATATCTAAGTTGATGTATTTCTGGATCTCAATTAGTCACCAGCTAAATGTTTGAATTGCTTCATGCCTGAGCTTTCAATAGCCATAAAATATTTTCAGCCTCAGGAGTTTGAAATAGGCTATAAACTCTTGTTTGTGTTGCTATGGTGATTTACATTGTCAGCTCTTTTAATAACCACATCAAATGTAGGCATTAAGTAGCAATATAACACCTATACATAATTTAACATCCACCATTTATAACAACTTCTGGCACAACACGAAACATCATATGAGGAAATTAAAAGTAAATAGATATAAATAACCTCAAGGCTTACACACTCAAACATTTGGACTGTATATTAGTCAGCTTTCCATCACTATGACAAATACCTGAGATAATTAATTTATAAAGAGAAAAGGTGTATTTTGGCTCACAGTTTAGAAGTATAGTTCAGGATTGATGGGCCTCATTGCTTCTGGGGCTGCAGTGACCCAGCAGATAGTGGCCAGGAAGCAAAGAAGAGAAAGAAGAAAGTATCAGAGAACCCCTGTCCCCTGCAAGGGCATGACGCCAGGGACCTGAGAAGTTCCTACAAAGCCTTCAACACATGGGCCCTTGGGAAATAGTCCAGACCTAAGCAATAGCAAGCCATGAGCATAAACACTGTGAGAATGAAACCCAAAAGTAGAAAAAACTGGATCTAATAAATGGTTCACATCTCTGGTTAGTTATAATAAATTACACTTTCATCCAGCCCCTCTACTCCTTCACTATTTCAAAGAGAGAAATAAAAATATGGGCTCAAGGATCAGAATCGATGAACATATACTTGTTTAATTACTAGACGGTGAACCATTTCATAAGACTATCTGCAGACTGAAGTTGAGTCCAGCATATTTCTGATGGAATAAACTAGAAATGAAGTCTTTGCTTATTTCCTCCATTTCATGGAGAGACCATGGCTGCCTCTTCACTACCAATTCTGAGGTGGAGATGATTTTGTAATTCCTTGAGCACAAGGCTGTGAAACATGCACCAGGAGGTGGTGAGCTGGCACAGGAGAGACCAAAGTTAAAGAAGCGAGGTACTGAGAAGAAAGATAATACCAGACACACTAATTTCCCTCTCTTTTCTAAAAGAAGGGTAACTTAATGCAATGGTCCCTCTCTTTTTCTTTGTAGCTCAGGAAAGTTGACTTCTGTGCTAGCACCAAGTCTGCAGGAGCCATTTTAAGGCTCAGCATGGCTTTGATGGCAGTTTTTAGTCCAAAGGTAAACACAGGACTTAAGTTTCCCTGATCAAAAGAAGGAAAGGCCTTAGAGTTTTGACTGTTTAGGGAAACTAGTTTTCTGTCTCTCCATTTGACTCTGTGATCAATAAATACCCAGACCAAATTGCTGATCATATACTTCTTCTTCCCACAGAGCAATGAGCCTTCAGTTGACAGAGTGATGGAGAGCACCTAGTGTGAAGGGCCCTGACCAGCGCTGGGTTGAACATGGTCCAGCCCTCCCTGCCTTGGGCTATGCACTGTGAGATCCTGGTTTCCTGCATTGCTTTGTATCGATTCAAGAAGCTTCTTCAGCTCCTGTAGGAAGTGGTATCTCGTCCAGTTTAGGATGAGAGTTGTGAGTAAAATATTCCTGTTTCTACAATTCGAGGAGCTTTCAGAGGGATGGGAAATCTGACATCTTCCTAGTCTGGTCCTAAGCCTGAACATCACGGGGAAGGCAGTCTGGGGATGATGCGGCTCAGGAAGTAGGAATTTAAGCTCTGCACATCACTTCACACAGTGTTTTGAGCATGGGAGATGAGTTGAGCAGATGTGGAGCTCCTCTCTTTGGGGCAAACCTTGTGTTTCCTACTTTATTACAGCCCCAGAATGAAAGGCAAGTGGATACCATGTCAGCTGAGGGGTTTGTGTTTGTTTCCAGAAATGAGCTGCAATGCTTTGTTCAATCATTTATCAAAAAAGCGTAAACGGAGTGAAATAAATCACAAGCATGGTCTGTAAGGGCTGCTTCCAATAAAGACCATGTGGTATTTAATTTTGGTGGCCAACTTGACTGAATTGAGGGAACATCTAGAAAACTGATATGGTACACTTCCGGATGAGTCCGTGAGGGATTTCCTAGGAAGACGTGTATGGTTCAGCAACCTGTGCGAAACAGATCTGGCCTGGAAGTGGGTGGTACTATCCAGTAGGCAGGGACTGTCTGGCAAAAGAGCTGAAGACAGAGGACCTTGCTTTCATATGTCCTGAGCCCTTCTCCAGTGGGTACAGGATTTCTGATCTTGTCGACCCTGGATATTGGACTCCAGATTCCTTGGCCTTTGAATTTGGACTCATGCCTACACCTCTCCAGGGCTCTTGCAGGGTTTCAGCTTCAGACCAGAGCCTCTCCAGCCTCTACCTTGCTCTGTGTGCTTCCAGTTTTGTAGCTTGAGCAGCTCCTCAGCTACACATCTTCTCCATCTTCCAGTGCAGACAGGCATTGTGGAGCTGCTCAGCCTCCATGCAAGCCAATCTGATAAAACCCTCTTCTATTTGCAAGTATTCTTCTTTTGGAAAACCCTGATCAAGAGAGTGTATCATTCCCATCTGCAGGCCAGACCCATCAACAGAATCAAGTGATTTTAGAAACTGGGGCGTGAAAGAGCTGCAAGGCAGAAGTAGGGATTTTAGTAATAGATGCTCCCAGACCTTAGCAGCCCTGCATGAAAGGAACAAGAAAGTAACTAACCAAAAATCTCTCCTCCCTTCCTATTCTTACCCACGCTTTGCATTGGTCAAAATCAATCAGAAGTATGACAGCACGGGAGGTACTTCATGAGTCCATTTTGAGCTGGGAGCACCATGCAACACAGAGAAAGCTGGGGACTCTCAGGAGACGTTTCCTTGGGCATCTATACCTCCCTCGATAACCACTCAGTGTCACTTGGCTTGCTCTGTGCCTCATGGAAAGAATGCATCGCCATTCTGTGGGGTAGTTGCTGTCACTGTTGTTCAGAACCGAGAAATAGCAAAAAGGAAAAGGAACAGAGAGAGAAGAAGAAGCAAGCGAGGGCTGCACCACGAGGGAAGTTGGCTAGTGACAGTCTGGTGGCAAGTCTGGGTGGTATCCGATCATCACGGTGATGTTCATTCTATGTTTTCACGTGTTTGTTTTCTTAGGTGAGGATTGAGGTGGCAGCCCCATGCCGGAAAATGTGTTTCAGACTAGAGAACGCTGAAGTGAACAATCCTTTTCAGTTCTTGCACTCGCGAAATATAAGATAATGTGGAGAACAGAGAAGACAGATGGTATCCACATAGCTACACTAGCATATCCTTTCTGTAAAAATTACACTGGTATAAAGCAAAGGAAAGCACACAGACATGCTAGAGAATCGCCAAACTGGAAATGCCTGGTTTTTCGGGAATCAAAAGCGCCTCTTTGAGGACATACTGCTGGCTGGAAGGTGGAGAGCACAAACAACAGCTCTCTCTGGGCCGGATGTTCCTGCTCTACATGGTGTGCAAACACAAAAGCTCCCTTTTAATGTTTATGTCGTTCAAATGCACACACCAAAAAATGTAGACCAGCAGGCCTTTCACACTGTTGCTTTGCTTTTTGTAGTTTTGTCTGGGCCAATGGTAGTCTAAAAACATCATTATTTATATTTATTCTTTGCAGAGGGAACATACTTGTATAACTTTTATTATAAAATATTCTAATAACTTCTATTTTTATTAGTTATCATTGCTAAACCCTTGTTGTACCTCATTTATTAATTAAACTTTGTTACAAGGATGTGTATGTAGAGAAAAACAGTATTTATATAAGGTTCACTGCTATTCATGATTTAAAGCATCCTCAGGATCCTTGGAACACAGCTACCCTGGGTAAACAGGAACTACTATAAATCTTCAGGCTCAAGACACAAAAGTTCACATTCACAACAGCTATAAAAATAAAACCCAAGTTTCTTGGTACAGATGGTTGGCTTCTGAGGAAAGACTTGGCTGTCATTTCAAGAGAGAGTGTGGAAGTCACCGTGTGGCTGTGTCGTTTGTCACTGTGGTTTCTCATGCCTGCCAAAGCAAAGTGTCACCAGAGAAATGAAGCAAAGTTCCTTTCTTGTTTTTCCTTTGTGGTTCACTTAGCAGAGACAAAATCTTTAGTGTCGTCTTTCCTGATAGGCTCGTGAAAGACTTGGAAAAGTGGAACAGGAAAAGCTGGAGCCAGTCCCTCTGGCTGAAGACGAATCTCACTGATTCTAGAACATATTCACAGAACATGGCAAAAAAAAAAACTTCCAGAATAATATCAACAGAGACTTTGCTGCTATCCCTTTAAAGTCACACAATAGCTGTTTAAATGAAAACATCACCAGTGTAAGCCAGTTTACTGCTGCATATATTCACCAAACAGAGGCAACATTAAATACATATTTATTAGGAATCTTTGAGGACAACAAAAGGTACACAGTGCTCTGCACGCTTGCATAAAAATGTTTCATAATTGTTACCTTGTTACTATTATTAAAAGGATTTATTTTATCAATTTTTATTGCTGGACTTCTCAGTGATTTCCAATAGTTTAATCCTTTAAACAGCCCTGATGTCATACCTAAGTAAACATCTTTCTAAACCAACTCATGTATTTAACACAGATTTATAGATCAAATAAATTTTTCGTATCTCTAAGCATAGAAAATCTGCTGTTTGCTACGACATCACAGAAGCAGGCAGGATTACAAATCCCCTACTTTATTGTGGCCTTCTAGAACTACCACACCATGGTTTATTTTTAACAAGACACTGACCCACAAGTGTTACCTGCAGCGGTTGGCCAGGAGCTCTTCCCTAATTTTTGGATGATGATAATTGTCAGAGGTATTAAATCAATATGATAAAAATGAGTTAGGGTTAGGGTTGTTATATGTCAATACACACACACGTAATCTTAAGTAAGGTTTTAGTTTATGGATAGTTAGGTGGCGGAACTGTTATGAAGAAACTCAAGTCAAGAGACAGGCTGATGATATGAAGGGTGTGACCCAGGGCCAACATGATGGAGTTGGCAGAGCAGGAAGAAGGCAGGAGGACGAAGGCCTCTCGGGCAGGGGAGTGAGGCCGACCTGTCCCTGCACGACGGCAAGCAGAAGCATGGCGTGCAGTCAGGAGGGAAGAGAGCCCGGAAGCCCCCAGGAGGCTGCACCTTGGCTGACCCTGTCTCAGCAGGGCATAAGGAAACAAAACAAACGGACACAACCGAGGTCG
>RJWT010046828.1:0-11446 GCA_004365215.1 Cuniculus paca | reverse complement strand
CCATACCACACTGAATGTGCCTGATCTCATCTAAATACACTGTAAAGATACCCATTTTTATTCTTTGAGCACTCGTCCATGCAGAGTTCACGAAGCAATGGGAAGAGTGCTCTTGTGATAGTTTTACTCAGTTGGAATTGGGTGCTGACCGAGCAAATCTCGGACATGAACATCGTTCTTTTCATTAGGTGGGATGAGGAGAAATCATCTGTTCATGATTCCTTTCTCTTTTTCAGAATTTTGATTCTGACATCAGCAGTGTGGGAATAGATGGCTGCTGGCAGGCAGACAGCCAGCGGCTTCTCAATGAGGTGATGGTGGAGCACTTCTTTCGACAGGGAATGCTGGATGTAGCCGAGGAGCTCTGCCAGGTATCAGGGCGCCTCCTGGGAGGATGTGGAAAAGAAGCAGGGCCTGCGGGGCGTAGCTCAGCAAGGGAGCACTCGCTCAGCTTGCGGGAGCCCTGGCTGCCATCCTCAGTGCTGAGGAAAACAGAAACAGACGGTGACAAGACCAGGAACAAACAGAGGAGGGAGGGGGAAAGGGAAAGGGAAAGGAAAAGGAAGAAAGAAAGAAAGTTAGTTAGTTGTTTGGATTGCTTACAGAATGGAGAGAGCCTTCTACAGATAGATTTTTAATATTTTAATTATTAGGGATTACTAGGAAATCTTTTTTTTTTTTTTTTTTTTTGCCTTAAGTGGTGAAACTGGTGGTCCTAAAACTTACTGTCTGAATTTTTTCTTTGTTCCTGGCCCAGTAAGCTGGTCATGAATCAAAGGAATCAAAAATGATGCTGCTGCCCTCTTTTGAGGGGAAGTTCATATAGCAGAGATAAGGAAAGGGACAATAAACATTGTTCTTCTGATTTAGCCCAGTCTAAAGAAATTTATCAGATGAATTTCAGAGTAAAATTTGTATCAGGTGAGCAGTGCTTGTTTATTTCTAGTAACCACAAGCACAAGGGTCTCAGAACAGTTCACCAGTATCTCACAGTCCTAATAGTGGTTTCTGTGTATTGAGTATTCACCTCAAGCAAAACCTTGCTTTTACTCCGCACTGCAGCCCCATCAAGCAGAAATTATTCCCGATCAACACATGAAAAATCTGAGGTCTGGAGGAATAAGTAACTAGTCCAAGGCATACAGGTTCTCCATGAAGGATCTGGGATTCAGTCCCCTGTTCATGTCTCCAGACTGTTCTGTTTTAAACTATTCAAATAAGTGTAACTCAGGTCTTCCTTTGTAACCTGTAGGAATTTTATGTGTGTCCATATATACTTTTTATAGTAAATTAGTAGCAAAGGCCCAGATAACAGTGGCTTAGACAAAAATGACGTTTGTTTTTCATGCACAGAAGCAGCAGTTAGTTGAGAGGCCCACAGCACGTGTAGTAGCTCTGTTCCGTGCAGCTCTTAGAGATAAATACTCCATGTAGCTCTGCTGCTTTTGGCCTTTGTATTCCAGGAAGGACAGAGTGTGCATGTTTATACTTCACTGGCCAAGATTTACATCTCGAAAAGCATTACTCAGCTTTATTCCACGGTCATGGACCCAGCTGAGATTTAGGGGTTCTAGTACAAGAGTGTGGCGGGGAGAGCAATCATCAGTCTCCGCCATAGAAACATACATTACTAAGTTGTCTTTGATGGTTGCCGCATATTTTGTAATCTAGAGTTCATTTTTACCACTATGCCTTTATTTTGGTTACTTAATTCTAACAAAAGTTTTTTCTGTTTTTTTCAGGAATCTGGTCTTTCTGTAGACCCAAGTCAGAAGGAACCATTTGTGGAGTTAAATCGAATATTAGAAGCATTAAAAGTCAGAGTTCTGAGACCTGCTCTGGAGTAAGTTACTGAGTTTTTCTTTTGGCTACTTACGCGAGAACTGTCTGTAAGAAAACTCACTTAGAAAACACATTAGAGATCTTTAGATACATTTATCTTACCCTTAATTTAGAGAAATCACAGGAGGATTATTTTCTTTTAGTCAAATGAAATATGGGAAAGTGCAATATGAGAAAATTGTATGGCTTATTTCACTTCTCAGTTGGTCTGAGTTCCCATGAGAGAAAAGGGTTTCCTACGCCCCTGCTGTCCCACCGCCTTCGGTGCCCTGGAGTTGTAACTGAGGCGCTGTTGTTCAGCGGCGCTCGTCTGATACTCGAGCTCCCATAATGGGCTAACATTCGAAGACACTTGAGTTGGTCGTTTGAACCTAGTGGTATGTGTGAAGACTGCGAATACTGTACAAAAGCGCTCTATTCTTCATGACTATAGATTCTGATGATTCATTCTGAACCCATTGATACAAATTATCTGAAATTACTGAGTAGACTGTAATAAATATTATCCTAGAGAGGGGCAGCAAATTTTTTCACAAAGGGCCAAATAATAAGTATTTTAGGGTTTGCAGGCTATGTAAGATCTCACACATATTTGTTTTATTTTATAACCCTTTAAAACTATAAAAAGTTACACAAAGCAGGCAACAAGCTGTATTGTACCCGTGCCATAGATCTGACTCCTTCTGGAATGTTTCAGTGTGAAGATTACTAGGATATTTGTAATACATAGCTCACAAAATAAAGAAAATAAATTGGATGCTAGAAGCAGTGCGAGGGTATAGCCTTAGAATCCTGGTGTTTTAAAATGGAAAATTGCCAGTCATGGTGGTACACACCTGTAATCCCAGCACTCAGGAGGCTGAAGCAGAAGATTGCCTGAGTTCTAGGTGTCTGGGCTAAAAGTGGTGCATTCAAGTCCAGCCTGAACTACATGGCAAGACCCTGTCTGAAAAAAAGAAGGAAGGAAAAATTCAGCTGGGTGTGGTAGTGCATACCTATAATCCCAGCACTTGGGAGGCTGAAGTAGGAGAATCACAGTGAGTTTTAGGCCAGCCTGGGCTACATAATGAAACTCTGTCTTTAAAAACAGAAACAAAAGCAGAAAAAACTTGAATTGAGTTTATGAAATTTTTCCCTATAAAGGCTGCTCCAAAATAATACAGTCCTACCACAAACAGCGAGAGTTGTTTCACGTCTTGTGTCACCACAATCGATGCTCTTTTTTCTCCCTCCCTCTTCCCCACCTCCTCTTCTCCCCTGCTTCTTTTCTTTGTAATCTTTGCAAGTCTGGTGTTTGTAGTAGAGGAAGAACAGTGTCTCATGTTTTGTTTGCATTTATCTTATGAATGAAGTTAAGCTTCATCTTCTCTAGGCTCGCACCTTCACCTGGCAGAGGTTCAGGGCTCTAGGCCACTGGCCTGGGTTAATGATCTTTTCACACCATTTTAAGGCAGAGGGATCACCACTGAGCTATGCGACCAGTGTGCCACAGAATTCCCAAGGAGCTTCATGAGTATTTCGCCACCGTCTCCGGGAAAGCTTGTAGCACTTTTTCAAACAGTTTGTAGTTGTGTTTGCAAACACCTCGATGGAATGCCATATGGCACAGAAAATAACTGAATGGTGGTAAAAAAGAAGAGGGAAAAGGTTACAGATTTTTTGCAGAAGAGAGAAGAAAATAAAACCAAAGAAGGCATTCAGATGGGACAGGCCAGGAACAGTGTCCGGAGACTGCTGAAGTTTGAGTAAGTCCATTTCCAAGGCCATCCTCTGGGCAAGGATTGGAAAGCCAGAGAGGTGGCAGGGGGCTGCCATTGCCGTTTGCTGGAGTGTGTGACCAGTGGTCCCGAGGGTGAGAACGTGCTTGCAAGGCTCAAGAGCAGTTACCCTTCAGTGAATGAAATACAGTTTGTAAGTGGGAAACAGTTCTAAAAAATGAAAGCAGAGGAAGCAGTCGCCAGTACCTGCTCATGAAGCCTTGACTGTCACTGGAGATGAGGATGACACTGACCAAGCAGTCTCTGGTGTCTGATCTGTTCTTAGCTGTGGCTTCTTGTGGGTGGGTGCTTTTCCTGCTTCAGGCATTTTTCAGTAGCCACAGAATCATCAAGGAAGCAAGACCCTGGGAGGGGCCACCGTAGAAGGGCAGTCACAGCTCCAGCAAATTGGAGTTTGTTTCCCTAGAGTTTAGTTTTCTCCCTCCATCCCTGATTCGTTGGCCTTACTCCTGAAAAAGCAGGAGAGTTGATCCGTTGTAACTCAACCTGCCTGTGCACTTGGCCTGATGGAGGAAGTGCCCAGTGGGAATGATCCAGGAGGAGAGGGAAACACAGTGGACCTGCGAGGCCAGAGGAGGGGAAACGTGTGGAGCGGCACCCCAGTTTCTCTCCTGTGTGTTTTACATTGACTGTTGTGAAAGTGTATAGGAAGCTCTGGGACTGTAGATCTTCCTCGGGAGGAAGAGTAGACATTTTCTGAATGGTATCTTTACCAAGGATTCAGCCATGTTGTTAACTAAGTAGGTCGTGAGCCATTACTAGAGAAATTGAGAATGAGAGAAAAAATTTAAATTTCCCTGAAGTGAAGTGTTTAAAAGCATACAGAGCTAAACTTGTCTATGGAGGTTATTATTATTTATTAGGTTTGTAAAGACCCCTTATAAGTTTTAAGTGCTTAAAAACACCACCAGTGTGTACAGCTGTGCTATTCAGATGGTATCCAATTACCACGAATAGCTAAGTGTCTGCATTGCTGAGGACCTCGCGTAACATGGGTGTGGGTGTGTGTCAGTAGATTAAACTATGTAATACTCTAGTTTGCATGGTTTAAGGCAGAATATGGTGGCGTACACCTGTAATCCCAGCACTCAGGAGGCTGAGGCAGAAGGATCACGGCAAATGCACTGTAGACAGTGCATTCAAGCTGAACTGCATAGTGAGACCCTGTCTCAAAATAAACAGAGCATGTGAGAAAGAGACTCACAGCTCCTCTGAGTGAGTAAGATGTTCCAATGGTGGACTCAGCTCATATCTTAGAAGTTACATGGACATATCTTGGCCATGAAATGTTGGCCAACCCTTTCCATTTCTAAAGCAGTGTTTGGGGGTTTAGCCTCTTTTGGTTGCAGTATGATTTTGTGATTTGTTTTTTTTGCCATTCTCTGAAGTTTTTAGGCATTTGATTCATATAGCCATAATGTCCCACCAAATCTATCTATCTGTCTGTCTATCTATCTATCTATCTATATATTTTTTTATATTTGTAGTTTTAAGTAAGTGTCAGTCATTGTCTTGAACATCAGTTTTTATCCCCAAGAGACTGGGGGTGGGGGGCGGCTAGAAAATGTTTTATTAAAGGAGGCCAGGAAAGGACGATATTTATAAGCCTTTAAAATTGCTGTGAAAGAACTAGGGATGGTAGTGTATGCCTGTAATCCCACTTAGGAAGCTGAGACAGGAGGATTTCAATTTTGAGAATAACCTCAATTTAGGGAGACTGTGTCTCAAAATAAAAAGGACTCAGATGTAGCTAAGCAGGCCCTGGGTTCAATCCATAGTACTGGGAAAAAAATTTCTGTGAAAGGTTGTAGTTGAGCGTGCTGTGAGACTTTTGACAAGATGTATTTTCTTTGAGCATTACCAGAAATAGACACCCACCCAGACTAGCAGAATTGTAAGAGGAGAGAGATAAACAGACTAGTGCTGTCACTTAGTCACTCTGGGAGAGAACAGCCAACAGGGAAAGTAAAATCTTGTTTTGTTATTTTTGGAGTGATACGGAAATTCTAAATATGGAGCTACGGGTAATGCCAAGTCTTCTCGGCATCCTGACAGTAATTAATGCTCATGTTTCTGTTGGGTAATTGTCGGTGTGAGTTGCTTCAACTTAGTCACCTAAATAAGTAGTATTGTTTTGGGGTCTGTTTGTGGAAGGAGCCCCAGAGGGTCCCTCCATTGGGCGAATGCAGTGGCAGGGACCAAAGGAATATGACATTGGTGACCTTACAAAGTGTTATTCTTTTTGGTCTCCAGTGTTTTCCTATGTAGGGGGATAGTTGCAGATCTCTTACATTGGTGATTTGAAAGTGGAATTTTAGAAAGTCAGCAGAGTTAGTAAGTGAATGTGTTTAGTTAGCTTACTGGTTTGGTATAGTGCAGATGTTTCTGTAATTAAAAGTCAGAAGTTTTCGGCTCGTGCACTCTTTCCTAATACTTCATCATCTCGTTGTTTGGCTTACATGTTTTTTGGTGCTTTGTTGGCAGTTAGGATGTTAATGTGCACTTATAGTTTTGTGCTTCTGTGATTTTGCCTGCTTGGTAGTCTTTGAATTTGATTGTTATCAGGTTAAGATTATAGTTGTCAAACTGGGCGTGGTGGTGCATGCCTGTAACACTTGGAAGGCTGAGGCAGGAGGATCACCATGAGTTTGGGGCCAGCCTGCAGTACGTAGTGAGTTCAAGGTTGGCCTGAACTGCATCGTGAGACTCTGTCTCAAAAGAAAAAAAATTACAATTATCTTTTCCTTGTTCAGCTTGGTAAAACAAATTCCCAGATACTCATTTTGTTTGTTTGTTTTTAATGTAGCCCAGGCTGACCTCGAACTCTAGCAATCTTTCTGCCTCAGCCTCACGAGTGCTGGGATTACAGGCGCATGCTACCATGCCCAGCTCATTTTTATTTTTCTAGCTAAGAAACTTCAAAAAATTTTGAAGATCAACTAATACATGCATGTAGTTCTAATACATGCATATAGTTAACACTAAAAATCAGAGTAACTCTCGTATTATATGGAAGTGTGTAAATAATTGTGTTTTAAACATAGTTTTTCTTATTCAAAATATGATAGTGAACTTGCAGTTCATCATTCCTTAAGCATTCATTTGCTTATAATTAAATGTTGATTCTCTGTATGCAAAGGTAATAAAAGTGGATAATTGAAAGATCTGGTCATCAAGTGAAACTGGATATAATTAAATAGATCTGAGAACAAATGACAGCAAAAGGAAGCCAGGACAAGGCCTAGAGGAAGCTGAGGTACATGTCTTGTGACCATAAAAATTAGGATAAAGTTGCTCCATTCTCTTTTCATTCAAATTGTACTGCGAGCAGAATGCTGCTGGTGGTTTCAGTGGAGCATTTGTTTCCACTTTGGAGATGCTTTTTAAAAAATAAAATGCCAGTTTGACAAGTATTGAGGCCGAAGTGTAGAAGTTAGTTGCCTCCACTGAAAGAAGACAGTGCTGTAAATACAAGGATTGAAGGAGGGAACTGTACTGCTCATCTCGTCAGCTCAGAAGTCATCATGGAGTAACTAATGTTAATGTTAAGCCTCCGGGGGAGCTGCTGCGGTGGGCAAGACAGCGGCCTGGAAATGTGCGCCCGGAGTGCAGCCGTCGGTGCAGGCAGCCTGATGAGAATTGATGCCAAGAAAGAGGTAGGGTGCAAAGTGGAGATAAAGAGATTGATGAACTTTTTAAAAGGCAACACAGAAATGTCTTTAAAACCTAAACAATCTGGCTAGTTAGCTGTAACCAGGGAGTTAGCAGATACAAACACAGGCTCACGGACACAGACCTGAGGAGGTGACGAGCCGAGGAGGTGACAAGGGCAGCCCTAACTAATAAGGCTTTAGCATTAAATGTGTCCCGTGTCTGGGCGCGGGATAGAAATAGGGTGTCTCATCTTTAGGTTAGAGAATGATAGCTTGCTAGGAAAGGAGAAGCTTAGAAGTCTTTTTGCCTTGTGAGTGTTTTTTTTTTAGGTATTCAGAAGTTAAAGACTGTTGTTTCAGAATAGAATAAGAAGAAACCTGACCTTAGGAAATGCGAGGGTCTGAAGTGTGTAGTTCAGTGTCAAAGTGCTTCCCTGGCATGTTTGGGTGTTGTGATGTCCTCCCCTCCTTCCCAGTTTTTGTTTTTTTTTTTTTTTTCAGTTCTTTGAGACAGGGTTTTACTGTGTAGTTCAGGCTGGCTTTGAACTCACTAGGTAGCCCAAGATGGCCCAACTCATGGCGATCCTCCTGCCTCAGCCTCCTCCTGAGTGCTGGGATTATATCATACCTAGCTCTCCCAGTTCCTTTGTATGGTTATCTTTATATTTTTCTAAACATTTCTTGGTGGGGAACAGGGAGGAATTGATGCTATTTTTTTCTAATTATTTTGTAGCCTTGTAGGAAACTTTGAAAGTTTGTAAAAATCAATTCAAGTAGTAAATTAAGAATTGCATTGCCTATATAAATGTTTGTTTCAAGGTTTTTTTTTTTTAAGGAACATGGGTATTTAACTTGCCAAGCTCAAATTTGTAATTTAGAGTTTGAATTACTTTAAGGAAATCTAATTAGTAATTACTCAGGTCTTTCATAAAAAAAGGAAGCTAAGAAATTGTACTTATCATTAGCATAATGAGTTTTATCTCATAAAATACAAAGTACTGTGTTCAATGTGGAAAGCATTGGTGAGTGCGGACTGCTCTAGAAATGGCTGCGCTGTGGGCTGCCCCTCCGGCTGGTGTTCTCTTAGGTGGCCCCTTAGTGATTTGACCGCCCGCTCCTATCCCCTATGTGGTATAATAGCCCTGCCCATACTGGAGCAATTCCTCAGTAATACTTGAAATGCACCTTCCTCAGAGTGATTATTCCTAAAAAGTCTGGTCTCTAAAAGTTCTTTTCTGTGTGTCACGTTTCCCTCACCCTTTACCCTAGATCACACACATTCTCCTATGGAAATAAAATGTTACTCTCTTTTTGTGAAGTACCTACTGATGGGCTTTGCCCCCTTTTTAAATTGGCTTTAACTTTTATTAAAATGTGTAGTTACTCTTTAATTCCCTTGTTGGATGTTGCAAACTCTTGCATACATCCTTTATATCAGAGACAAAGATTATTGTTCCTCCTTACTTGTTAGCAGGAAAATACGCTCGTTCTGTTGTGAGTTGAGGGCATAGGCTAAGCTTCTGTAACAGCTGGATTTAAATGCCCACCTTGGAACCAGGAGTTCAGAAAGTGCCTCGCAGAGTGGAAAGCCTGGTTCCCTTGGCAACGATGGCAACCGTTGGACATGCACAGCGGGCAGGGCCTGCCCCGTGTTGCTGTCGCAGGCTTCCTCGGACTTGGTGGTATTACAGCCTGAGGACACTCTGCCAGGCAAGGACCCTCAACTTAATTCAGTTTAAATATTTTCAAGATCCAGATTATTAATAGCTTAATCACGTGCCTTTGGGGTCAGAGAAGTGTAATGATTTGAGCATAAAACTGGATGCATCCGCGGAGGGAGAAGACATTTACATGCATGTGCAGCCCTATTTTGGGGAAGGGTGGGATCCAGAAAAGGGGCAGCTCCTTGAGGCCCAATCCCAGTCAGCTGCTTCATTATGGATAACTTGAAATCTCTCACTCTTGTAGTTTGTGGAACTGCTCAGAATTTATATTCGTGGGGCCAGGGATGTAGCTCAGTGGCACAGCGCCTGCCTGGCAAGTGTGAGCTCCTGAGTTTGATTCCCAGTACCCCCACAAAAAGAATTTATATTCGTATCAAGTTGATTCCAGTGGTCTTCGGTGAATTGGGCTAGCTGGAGAATATTTGTCCAACAGTCAATTTAAAATGTAAGATGCTAATAGCTTCTGTATTTGAATATTTTAGAGAGATAAAATAATGCTTCTTTATCACTTTATTGCAGAATTTGTGACAGCTGGTTGGGATATTTTTCTGCTTTATTGCTCCCTGACCTAGTAGTCTCTGCTCAAAAGATGGATTATTCCAACTGTTCAGGCTGTTGAGGCCTAAGCCCCTATACTTTGGATCATTCAGAATTGAGTAATGTTCTTTCCCTTATTAACTCTGTCCACTGACTTTTTGGTGCGAGGAAGACTCTTATTTGTGTAGCTTTATTTTCCTGGTATGCCTGAAAGCACTTTGAGAGGAAGCAACATTTTTAATCCCGAAGTGATTAGTACAAAATCTTTCAGCTAATGAAAGTTTAAAAACAAGTGATTCCCCTTCAAAATCTTTATAAACAAGCCAGTTGGATTATTTAATGGTATTGGAGATGGAACCCAGGGCCTTGTGCGTGCTATGCAAGCTTCGTACCTACACACGCGCCAGCCCAGCAGGTCAGTTTAGAGGGGAAGAGCAGTGGGCGAGTCCTGCATCTCCTGGCTGACACCTGCTTCAAAGTGTGACTCTGTCAGAGTCCAGATTCATCGTGTGACACATCGGTCATCCCTACTGATTGAAAACTTTGCCAATAAGTGCTATCACCTGGACCCTGTAAGTGGAGTTAAGCTTGCTTTACCAGTCTCTGCAGAGGGGTTGATGTAACCACAGCCTTCCACAAGATGGCAGGCCAAACCCTGTTTTGCATTGCTAGGTTTCAGACAGTTTCAGATGCAACTTGGTTGTATTCTTGGTTATTGTTAAAATTTTCTTGCCTTTTTTTTTTTCTTCCAGATGGGCAGTATCGAACCGAGAAATGCTCATAGCACAAAACAGCTCGTTGGAGTTTAAGCTACACCGACTCTATTTTATTAGCTTGCTAATGGGTGGAACTACAAATCAGCGAGAGGCATTGCAATATGCTAAGAATTTCCAGCCATTTGCCCTAAATCATCAAAAAGGTGAGTGTGGAGTCAGATGTCACGATGCTTAGAATAGAATGCCACCAATGAAGTTTAGTTTATCTTAACTACATCTAATATACATACTTGCTAATGAACTAAAACAACTGCATGACAGTCACACCCAAAAGAGCTGTGACTGGCTATAAAACATTCAAGTGTCTGAAATGAAAAGCTTGAAAGAGACACTGCAGATTTGGGGGTCCCTGTTTTACTCAGAGGAGACTAAGAAAGAATGATTATACTGTGTTAGGCGTAAGAGTAGAACATCTGCTGAGTGTGGTGGTACACACCTGTAATCCCAGCACATGGGAGGCTGAGACAAGAGGGTCACTCTTAAGTTTCAGGCCATCCTGAACTACATAGTGGGGCTGTCTCAAAAAAAAAAGTAAAACTGAGAAGTTCAGTATTTCCCTTTTTTTGTTGTTGTACCGGGTACTGAACTCAGTACCTCACACTTGCCAGGCAGGTGCTTATGCCACTAAGCTAAATCCTCAGCCCTTGTCTTTTTGAGATAGGGTCTTACTATGCCGTTCAGACTGGCCTTGAGCTCACTCTGTAGCCCAGGCTGGTCTCGAACTTGGAATGATTTTCCTGTCTCAGCCTCATGAGTGCTGGGATTACAGGCATGCGCCACCAGGCCCAGCTTTTTTTTTTTTTTTTTAAAGATGGGGTCTTCCTTTGTAATTCAGGCTGGCCTTGAGTTCACAATAATCTGTTTCAATCCCCCTGCCCATTACAGACATGCACTACTACACCCGAGTTGGAAGTTCAGTAGTTTCCATGCTTTCTACTTCTTCCCTTTTCTCTCCATACTTTGTCTTTAATTTATGGTGAGGGAATTCTTGAAACCAGGCTTATGGGCCAGAATATTTAGATTATGTTAGGCCAGTCAGTTAAGGTGGGGTGGTTTTGCGTTTCTCAGCCTGTTTCCTTGAGTAAACTATTTCAGGTGTTATCATCTACACCTCCAAATTGTGGGTGCCTTTTCAT
>RJWT010046827.1:0-11395 GCA_004365215.1 Cuniculus paca | reverse complement strand
TGCTGCTCTTCACGTATTGCAAACCTGCAATTATATTTTGCATGGTGCAAACACTTTGCAAGAATTGGGTAAATCTCTTGATAAGTAGTCTACAAAAGAATGTATATATGAAACCTGCTGAGACCCAAGATAGTATCAATTAGGTCTTTTAATGTTACTGTAAAAACTGTTCACATAGTATATAACATTATATAGTGTATACATTTACCTGTCTGAGCATCATTCATTTCCAGATTAGTTTCTGATATTAGTGTACATAATTTTTAGGTTTCCTATTAGATAGTTCACTCTCAAGCTAGTTACTCTCACTTTGTTTGCAAATCTACCGTGATCTTTCATTCTGAAATAGTATACTAAATTCATGAACCATTCTAGTAAGAAAGTTCTCCCCAAGAAAGGCTGTATCTTCATCTATGAATCTTTTAAATACGTTGCTTTACATAGTAAAAGGAACTTTGCAAGTGTAGTTGAGTTAGGAATTTTTAAAAAGAGTGATTATTCTGGAGTCTTTGTATGGGTCAAATCTATTGTATAGATCTTTGAAAACAGAATGTTTTGTGTTATGCCTCTAGTAGAAATGGGAACTTTAGTCCTTTCATCTTAAAGAACTGGATCTTTACTGACAATCTGACTAGACATTGGACTTGGAAGCAAATTCTTCCAAGAAGTTCTCAATAAAAGCTCAGCCAGCCATCATGTTGATTGCCTTGATAAACCAGGGCCTGAGAAAACAACTTGACCAACATTTCTTCTGACCTATAAAATTGTATAATTTTAAAGTATTACTTGTGATCATATACTGTGGTAGCAATAGAAAACTAGTTTTAACACCTTTTTTCCCACCTCAGGCAAATTTAATCATCTGCTTCTCTCTGTAACATGTATATTATTATCTTCATGAACTTGCTACTATATTAGACTTTATAACTTTAGAAAAAATACCCATCTCCTTTCTTAGGTAGTCTGTGAGATCCTCAAGGGTCTCATTTATCTTTAAGTTTCTTATATGTAGAACAGTAGTTAAACTTTAGAAATAAATCAAGCGTATAATATTTAGTACTGGCATAAATGATATAGTTCACTGACACTTAAGGATTTAAATACATCATAAGTATTGAAAGTGTAAGCAATTTTATTTACATACATATTGCAAAATGTTCTGTCTTTGCTTTAAGTAACTTCGTGAAATATTTTTATTCAAATGATATGGGTTTTTCTGATAGACTCCAAAGAACTCTGAAAATACTTTTTAGAAATGTATGTTCTTAAAACATTTTATGCCTTTATATTTCTCTCTATATTCCTCTTTGTGCTTCCCCAAAGAATAATCACATTTCATAGTTCAAACAGAGCCCTTAACAGTATCAGTTGTGGTGTTATTTAATCTTGAAGAACTAATCTTGGAGAATATTTCACAATGGTTTCCACAGTTGATAATATGCTAGTATCATATCATACCATGATTTATCATTGCTGAAATCCCAAAATACATCAGAATTTCTAATTTACACTCTCAAGTAGTCTTGGAAACACTTTTCTAACCTTCTTGGCCTTGACTTTTCTGTATTTACTAGGATGCCTGGATTTTGCAATCATGTGTAGTACATCTAATTTAGAAATGAGATCTTCACATCAGTTTTTCATATGAAATTTATAGTCTCATACTTGAAAAAATGATTCAATAAACAATTTTTGGCTTCCATAATTTTTTGATAACTAATAACTGTGATAGTTAGCTGAACGTGTCGATGTAAGAATCACCCAACTAAATTGGATCAGTGTAGTTCTGGGTGTAGCTGAGGAGATTTAGTGAGGACAGAGGACCCATCCTAGGGAGGGTTGTGGCCTACATGGCACAAAGGCAAAATGAGGAAGGAAGCCTCGCTTCTGTTTCTTCTGAGAAGCTCCAGTCTTCACCTTTACCTTGGATGGTGTTTCCTGGCCTTCAGTGCAGACCTGTCAGCTTTTCATTGCAAACCCTTTGGCTTCCTGATACAAACTTGCACAGGACACTATAGTGAACTCCAGGACTTTGACTGCATCCTTCAGATCTCCTGTGTGCAGACAGCCCTTTTGCACTCTTCCACACCTGACCCTCAAGCCACTTTTGTCAATTATAATATATTTGAATATCTTCATTAAATCTGTTTCTCTAGTAAGCAGTGACTGATACAACAACTTTTCTGGAATATCATGTGACCCTATTACAGATAATGTTTTCACAGGATATTATTGTTTTCTCAGTGCACTCTGAAAATCAAGACATCTGAAATTATGTTTGACACATGTGCCCTATGTGATTATCCTGTAAATATTATTTCAAAAGGTAATGACTTAAATGCACTGTCTTCTTAATACAACTATGAGACAAGAACTCTGGGAAGACTTGGGAAGAGTGATTATTCTGCTCCATGTGGTATCACTGGTAGGTATTCAGCTGGCCGACAGTCCAGTCTGGAGGGGACAATATAATTTCATTTGCCTGTCTGATGCTTTGGCAAGGATGGCTGGCAGGCTGGTCTTAGCTAATGCTGTTTACTTGGATGCCTATAGTATACTGCTTCATTATAGCTGTCAGAAAAGATGGAGGCTCAGAAGTCTAGTAGCAACTACTCTAGCAAACAAGTAGAAATTGTATGGCCTTCTGAAACAAAACCTTGAAATTCTTATGACACAGATCTTTTGTGATGCATTGGATGATATAGCCACAAGCTCACCCATATTCAAGGTGAGGGCGTATTCTATGGCACCATCAAAAAGTTCATAACCATGATTTGACACTCGCGTAGTAATATTCTGGAAGAGATTCCTTTATTTTATTCCTTTATTCCTTCTACTGCTAATAAGAGCAATATTTCAATTCAGCTGAAAATGTAAAATGTCTGTAATGGAAAAAATTAAAGTGCAATTTTCTTCAATTATTTCAGGTGTTTAACTTGTAATCTCAGGCCACGACTGAGAGACTTTGTCATGCATTCATGTTACTCTATAATAATGCAACACAAGGTTGAAAAAATACGAAGAAGAAGAACTTGAGTTATAAAAGTCATTTGAAATTTAGAAATGAGCAGATTTTATTCTGTGTTCTTTCATCGTGGCTTTGCAGTTGAACCTTTGATTTAGTTTGTTTTGACTTGGATCTTGTCTTGCTCTGTAGGAACAGATTTATCTTAAAGAGATTTATCCAGCAGAGATACAAGTCACATCTTTGGATGGAGATGATAATCTCAACCATAAGACACTGCCTAACAATTTTTCTTAGTATTCATTTATTAAATTGCCCCAAAATAACCAGCTTCTCAGATTTTTCTGTGTGTGCATATTTAGTAATTCTAATTACTAGTTTTCTTACATAATGAATTGAATAATACCAGAAGATTGTTTTGTATTTGTAGGAGAGTTATAATATTACTGTTTTTGAAACTATACTCTCATTATACCTCTGAAAGGAGAAAGAAAAACCTAACCAAGCAAATGCTAGAAAAATAAATTATCACATGACTATTTCATGAGAAAGAAGAAAACAGATGTTCTATTTTTTAATTATCTCTTGGTCTCCCCATCATTGTGAAGAGCCAAGGAAAAACCAACCAGGCTAAATAGATGCATGTTAAAAATAGCTGAACTACTGTTGACAGTTCAGATAACATCAAATCTCAAGCTTCATTCTAGGAAGAAGGACTATAGTTCTATAGCAATTGTTGAGGACAGTTTGGAATACTAGTGATAAGCCAGAAATACAAAGATCAATGTTAACTGCTAAAAGAGACTTGAGAAATTGTGTTATGCTTAATAAAAATACTCAGTTTTGTATTTTATGAAGCCTCATCACACAAAGACCACATATATGGCTTTTATTTTTCTCTTGCTTCTTTTAATATGTAAAAGCAAGTTGCCAGACACAATATTTTTGACACACGTCCTAAGTTCTATTTTAAATTTACCACAGGAACTACAACTCAAAGCAAACAATTTGAAATCCTTATAATGGATAGATCATTTTACAGCAAGAAAATGCTCAAAGGTTAAATCGTTAACATAGATTAAAAAAAAAGGCAGAATTTGACCAAGATTATTTTGATAGTAAGTAGACTAAAGAAACTTAAGACTTTAATTATATGGTTTAGTGTCATTAGGCTGGGCACAGACGTAACAAATGTCTGTTTATCCCTGGCATGTTTCTCTTCATCACTGCAAACATTCAAGTTGACCCTTGATTATCTTTATAAGTTCACTTATACTTCTTCAAAAATCATTGATAACATATTATTGACTTTCATTTGGGAAATTATATTGTTAGAGTGATGATTTATTGGACTTTATGTGTATTAAATTTGGGCACAGTGCTTAATACTCTGCTTGAGAGTAATTATTAAACAAACAAGCAAACAAACACCTAAAAAAGTAGATCTTCCCTAACATACCACATATGAGTATTAAAAACAGCAACAGTGTGCTTCAGATGTAAACAACAATGATGACAACAACAATCAGGGCACATACACAAGCACAAACAATCTATTTTACAGTGTTAAAGTAAGTGAACAGCTACTCAATAAGAAATAATTCTTAATTCTTCTCTCAAGAATTTCAAAATCATCCAAACAGTGTAAACTATTTAGTCCAAGAATAGATTCTGAAAAGATGTCCTAACTTGATCCCTGTGCTGCTAGGTATCAAATGCCCTCATCTCCTTTTTTAGTTTGCTGGTACTCAATTTCCAAATTCTGTAGTTGTCAATATCTGTTTCATATATTATGGTCTCTGCCAACTGCTTCCTGATCCTCTAGTCTGAGACAGTTTCCTCCTGTATGTGTCTCTTGGCAAATTTACATACACATTTTTAAAGACAAGTGTTTCTTGCAGCCGCTTATTAAGTGTATTACACCTTTCCTTCCATATTGGACAAAAGCCCATGTTGTATAAAAAGCATTTAAATCTCCAAACAACACAATTTTAATTTTGATTGTTGTCTAAATCAGTACTTTGCAGCCATGTGATGTAATTAAGGTTTTGCATAAGACATAAGGCATTCAGAATTCAATAAGGATGCTGTAGGTATTTGTTTTTCATCTGTACCACAAAAGCGACAGAGTTGTGTTTGCTCTTTCTGGGTTACAGGAGAACACAGCCTTGAAAAGCTAAAAGTGACAGTAGAAGGATGGAAGCAGTTAGTCCCAAAAGCTTTTGATAGCATGTCCTTACCCACAGGTCAGAGGGCTGAGACTTAATTCCCTTTTATAATCACATGTCTCAGAAGGAAGCACATCTTTTAAGCAAGCAGTAGTATTTTTTTGTTGCTGACAGATACCCTAGACTAGAGTTTCAAAAACTCAGGCCAGAAGACTGTCTATGCCTCATTACCATTTAAATAGGCTGATCAATGGGAATTAGCATGTAATTTGAATTATAACACCTACCTCCTGCTTCTAGGAAACCTTGGTCCTCCAGCCTCTCTTAGTAGTCCTACATATTCCAGCAAGGATTCCCTCCACTCCTCTCCAAATCTGAAGCATGTATGTTCCTTTGTTTAGTGCAAGAACTTAGAAGAAGCCATGGATTCTTGATTCAGGCTACCTTTCTTCTACATCCAGCATAAATTGTTACCGTGTTAAGAAAAAAAAAGTGTGAAATAGCAGTCACTTTAATCAACAATAAATGTTTGATTAAATGTCACCCGAGCATTAAGTTTATAGTTTCATTATATCAATTAAGTCAATAAATAGCATCATCATTGTGGGTCAGTGGGTAGACAATGCTGATCAGGGAGTCAAAGAATACGATGATTAATCATTAGTCATAAGACATTTGGAAAGAAAAGAACTGCAAAAAAAATTTAAGAAAGTCATTTAATTTAAATATAAATTCTTAGTTTTGCCTGCCATCTCTGTCTTATAAAAATTATTTGATGATATGTGTGAAAGAGCTTTACACAGGTTAGAATGTCACATAAATGTGTGACTGTATTGTCATTACTTCACTGTACAGGAGTATTGAGATGAACTAATTAACTCATAATAGGCTTATTTTATATCTATCATGTTTCATTATCTTTATTTATATAGATCATAACCTCAACAAATTGCCCTACTTATATATATAGTAAGATAGGAAAGAAATATTTTTTGTATTCACTTGTGATTTCAAGAAACTGAAATTATATGCTCCAGAGCTACAAGGAATTTCCAATTGAAAGCTCACAGTTTATTATTTAATACAATCACAATATAAAAATTTATTTCACTTACTAACCAGTAATTCTTTTGGTTCTCAAGCAACTGCAATTCTATTTACACACAATTTTGACAGAATTGGAAAGAAAATGATAGTATTATATAGTCATAAACTATTCTTTAAGATCTAGGGTTCATAAAATATTTCTCACCTGTATACTAACATGGTATTTTTGGTTCTATCATATCATTTGCATGGAAAAGTATAATTATTTATTGAATTTTCTAATTCTATAAATAGTCCATGTCTACTTGAATATAAAGACCCTAAGATATCAAAGTTGATATTTTAATTTCACTGCACTGTTATTTTCCCTGAATCATAGTTAACATTCAATGTATGTACTGAATGAATGTAAAATGATGCAATAAATCCTAATTTGAGGGGGTTTTAATTACCTATTTCAATTTCCTATATATCATATATATAAAATAAACATATCAGACATATAAAATGTGAGATCGTTTTGAATGCATATCCTCAGAAAAGGTTCCATAACCTAGTTTTCATTCAGATGGCTACTTGTAGACTCTTAAAAATGAAGTAGACAAAATTACTGAAAATGGTATAATTCATATAGATATGGTGGGTATCTATAGGTGAACTGTTTAACTTTTAATTTTGAAATACCTATAACTATAGAAACAAAGAAAATATATATAAACCTGTTTTGGTCATACTTTTGTTTCTGTTTTTCTTTTCATTAAGAAAATGATGTACAATTTAGTCTCTTTCATAATCTTGTACATGTAAGAATTGATGGTATATAGGATCATTCAAAGAGGTAAGAAATAGCAATGCTAAAAAGAAAAAATTCAGAAGAGTTATTCATATCTTTCCAATAAAACTCACCTTAGTGAGTAAAAATAATAGCTATTTTCCTAATTTTATTTACTTATTGTTCTGTGTGTACTTATTCCCAAAGGAACTGTTATTTCCTGAATGCTGTCTGAGGATCATGGCATGTTTTCATGTTTAGGCTGAAATAATAATCAAGAAATTCTTTCTTCAGTATTCATTTAAATCTCATCTAATTTTGAAAAACTAATTTAAATATAATACATTCAACACGTCCTAAAATTTCATTAGCCATATGAATGTTCTTATTCTTCTTAATATACCTTTTTAAAATGCATATCAATTTTGATGTTGTGATAATTGTCTATTTAAGACTTATTTTTCAGGAACATTATCTTCCATTTTGGACCACAGTCTCATTGCATTAGTCATCTTACCTGATATGCACAACACAAAGACATTTATTTTGGTTCATGGATTAGGAGAGTTCAGTCCATACTTGATTGGATCCAAGATAGAAAGGCATGGCACTCAAAACACAGCACCCACGAAGCAAAGGGATAAAGAAAGAACCAGAGAGCAAGCTACACCCTCCGAAAGCTTACCTCCAATGAACTATCTCTTTCAGCGAGACCTGTTCTTCCACTAGCATATTCTGCTATGGTTTTATGAATACTGAATAAAGTACTCCTATGTTGTAATCAATGTTAACTGCCCCCATGAACATATCAAACTTTTAGAGAACATTTTAGTTCTAAACTGTAATACTTCTAGGGCAGGTATACATTGGTCACCTTTTTTTATATATCACAGGTTTGTTTGGTTGACAATTATCATTCTTGAAAGAGTTAATGGAAATGAAGTTTATTCCCCTTAATATTTAACTTGGTTTCTGAATGTTCAGTCTAATCATTCCAAAGAGAGACAGAGAGAGAAAGAGAGAGAGAGAGAAAGGGAGAGAGAGAAAGAGGCAGAAAGAGACAGAGTCTATATACCTCTGACTTTGTTCAATTTAAATGTCTCACATTGTATTGTTCGGGAAATAGAGTTCATGCCAGCAGGTTAAAGTTTTAAATTATTGGAAATAATTGTTATACTACAAAACTCCCATATGTAAGGTCAGAACAGCAAAATTATTTTTGTTAGAAATCGTATTCAAATTAAAGTCATTTATTATGTATGTAGTCCATACTCTGGAAGTGCTGAATATAGTACTTAGTCAGCTGGAGCTCTAACCCAATTTATTTCCTTACCAGTAATCACTCTGGAAGTAGCACAGTATCTGGGGACTCATTGTATGAACCAAAAATAAACTTTGTTGCTTTATTTTAAAACCCAGGCTGAAAACACAGTCACTAATTTCATAGTTCTTATTTTCCTTGTGTATTTCTATGGCACACAGAAAATTTTACAGTAAATTATTAGCTAATAATATCAAGTAAATTATTAATCCAAATGATTGTGAAAAACTATCACCAGTGCCAAACAGTAGAAAATCGCGGAGGTGTAAACCGATGTAGCTAAATGTTTATTTTTTTTTTCTTATAAAATATATAGCACTTTAAGATATCTGTAGCTAACCCTTAAAATGGATGACATTTGTAATTTAGTATGTTAAAGATATGATTAGATTTGTTTATTTTTTGGTTAAATAGCCTCTACAAATTTGGGGGTTTGATCCAATTAAAGATATACTGTTTCATTGTTAGCATATGATTATTGCATTTCCAGAGTGATTCCATTGATGTATTAGTGAGAATCTACGTAAATTTATGTAAACTGTGGTGTAAACTAGGTAATTTTATGTAAACTGCAGATTCTGAATTATTTATTTAAGGTAAAAATAAAGAAAAGTTCAGGAAAAACGAAAGAAAATGAGTTAAAAATGAACAAACAAAAAAGATGAATTAATAAAGTAATTCTTTCATTTAAAAATTTCACTCAATTAAAATAAAAATATGCATCTAATAATCTGTGTTTTCCTTTCCTTTCTGAATATAATGGACATTTAAAATATTATTCAGTCAGTAACTTAATCAATTTAATCACACATCAGTTTGTAGTCAGCATTGTGTAATTTGATAGTTTAACATCTTAATTTTTTAGTTTAGATTTCAAAATAAATTTCAAAATAAAATACAGTAAGCATAGCATAACAATAAACAAAATGACCATATGAGTAAACATATATGCACTTTTTTCTCTACATATAAAATATTTAGAAGAAAAAATAATGAAAACTATTAGATATTATTTCTGAGTTAAATTCCTAAAGCTGATAAAAGTACATTAGTGCAATTGATATTTTCCAAATATGCATAAAAGAAACAATACTGTCTTCTTTAATGTATTTCATTAATTTTTAGTTTATCCTGATTTTCCAGTGTTAAGCAGTTGCATGACACTTGTACAGTACTTTTTCCTTTCAATACTCATTTGATCAAGTTTTTGCATATGTAAATCATTTAGTAACTGAGTTTCAATACATTCATTTATTTTGATATAACTCTTCTATGTACTTGAATACTGTATTTTTCTTCAGGTAATCTAAGCATCCAACAGAAATAAGAAAATCAAAACCTATTAAACATAACACTATTTCCCTAGCAAATAATGACTTCTGTTAAGATTTTGGTTTTAATTTGTGCATATTTTTGAAGTCATCTAGATATATGGTAATGGATAGATCTTTGGACTTAATTTTTCCCGTACATTAGCATATATATGTATATATACATGTATATATATGTGTGTAATATATATATTTAAATTTGATACCACTTTTATTTTGATACAGTAATTAACTATATTTTCTTGTATCTGTCTGTACTTAGCAAATTCTTTCAAGATTCCCTGAAATTGATTTAGCATCTGGGATGTAAGAAGTGTGAATGTCATCACTGCTGCTCATCACAAGAAGTAATAAAAAAGAAAGAGTAAGATGAAATTCAACAATTTTTCTTAGATAAACCAGAGAATTTTGTCAAAGAGAAGCTACTATGTCCAAAACTGGAAATACAGATAGACAGGTATAGAGATTCACAGTTTATCAGAATGAAGCCTATGAAGAGAAACCACATTTGAAGCCAGATGAGAATTACTATAGCCTCAGTATAAACACAGTAAGATTAAAAATCTCAGGAAGAGTCAGGCATGGTGATGCACATCTGTAAGTCCAGCACTGTGAGAGACTGAGGCAAGAGGACAGCAAACCTAAGCCCATTTTGGACAATTTAACTTAAGAACCCTGTCTCAATAATACAATTAATACTAAAAAAAAAAGAGGTGTGGATCTAGCTAGCACAGTGTGAAGGCCATGGGCTCATCCCCAACACTGGAAGACTTTTTCAATACTGTCTGTTCTTAGAAGCCTCCACAACTTTTGTGTACTGTGCCATGTTTTCACAATGAAAATCAGAGAAAAGTATTGTCTGGCATGTTTCTCTTATCCTTAACAAAGCCTGAACGTCAGGGAAATGATTTTTAGCAGAGACTGAATAAAACTTGCTCAAGCAAAAGAAATTCCTGGTCCTAGTCACTGTATCCATGCATGTGGGTAACCAAAATACAAATCCATCTATGAGAACCTCCATCTTGCATCATAACATGGAAGAAAGTGAATGAACCAACAAGGACATGCAAAACACAGTGTGAGAGACAGATGCACTTTCACAGCAACCCTCTCTCACTTTAGCTAACCAATACCCAATAGCATCAGTGTGTTCACAAGGATTTTGTCTTTATGACCCAATGAGTTCTCATTAGGATCATCCCTCATTACTCGTACATTGAGGATCAAGCTTCCAACACATGAATTTGGGAAACACACCCAAACTATAGCCTTTGGAAATTCTAAAAATAGTGTCAAAATACATGCTGAAAATAAAAAATACTGCCGCTGAAATGAAGAATGCTTTTAATGGGCTTGTCAGTGCAACAAAAAAGGCCAAGGAAATACCAGTTACTTCACACAGGTTAAGAGAAATTTTCATAACTTAAATGCAAACATAAAAACAATTTAAAACTAGAACAGAATATTCAAGAATTGTGAAATAATTACACAAGTTGTAATATGTGCATTACAGAATCTTTGGGAGAAGAAAGAAACTAAAGCAATACATATTTGAAGTGATAATAGCTTAGATATTTTCAAAATTAACAGAACCATGCTACCGATCCAGGAAGATCAGAGACCACGATGAAGAATAAATATCAAACTACGAGAGCTACAGAAAAGCAAAGATGAGGAGATAAATTTTGAAAAATGCCAGAGAAAGAAAACTTCACTTATCTTATATCATGAGTAAGTATTGCAGTGAATTTCTCCTCAGAAATCATGCAAGTCATGAGAGTAACAATTTGA
>RJWT010046826.1:0-11397 GCA_004365215.1 Cuniculus paca | reverse complement strand
CTCTCTTTCTTCCATCCCCATTCTTGCCTTCCTTCACCCCTTCTTGGCTCCCATGAGGTGAGGAACTTTCCTGTACCACATCCTTCTGTCATAATGTTCCTGCCTTGAAGCAATGGAGACAGAACACCATGGACTAAACTTGTGAAATTATGAGCCAAAGTAAACCTTTCCTCCTCTAAGTTGTTATTCTCAGGTATTTTGTCACAGTGATGGAAAGCTGACTAACACAGTAAGGGGGTTGAGCATGTGCTGATTGCGGTATTAGTGGAGGTTCTGGAACAAATCCCTTCCGGACACTGAGAGACAACTATTAGATTTGTAGATACTCATTCAGCTGTGTTGAATGAATGATGCTGTTCTCTTTCAGTGATGTTTCTGTAGATTTGGGTATTATTTATCAAACATCATTTAAATGCTATGCATGGAATGCCTGACATTGTTTCAGGGATACACTGTGAGTGACACAACTGGGTCTCACCCAGTGGTACAGTTGTGGGCAGAAGAGAGTCCTTGCCTTTAACTTCTGGAGTTTACACCCTAATGGAGAGATAAAGGAGAGTGTACCAGATGGGGATTTGGCCTGAACAAAGCCCAGAAAGAGGAAAGAGAGGACATGAGTGTTCAGGGAACAGAGGGAGCCAGAACAGACAGAATAGTGCAGTATGGGAGATAGAAGTGGAAAGTCATCCAGAGAGGAGGCCAAACAAAATGACCCACAACAGAATTTTTAAAACCCCAGAGCTCCCTACAAATGGGTTGTATGCAATGCATGGGTGATTGATAGTCCAGGCTCCAGTTGGGATAAGTCAAGGGAGGTCAGACATGGACTGCAATGAGAGTTTAAGTCCCACACAACTTTCTAATTTCAAGGACTACCAAGCATTAAAACCAGACCAAAGAATGGGGTTAATTTTTTTCTTCCCTGGGGAAAAAAACATAAGAACAAAACAGAGCACTAAATTTTAACAATGAGTTAGTAAGAAAATAATGTTCAAGAAAAGTGTAATTATTGAAGAACTTCAATCCCTTCCAATACTCTCATTCTACAAGCCAGTGGTCTGCTCTGTCTTTATTAGAAACTTCTCTGAATTTAGGGGGATTTATAATTTTCAATATAATGATTATAGTTCCCCCTGCATTTCAAGGTTCATAGAATTTCTGACAGCCGGAGGGCTACATGATTAGGTAGGACTGGTTATAAAATCAATTCTTTCCCACTCTCAGATTCTGCGGTAATAGCTGATGAAAGAGAAAAATGGCCTAAACAAGAAACTTGCAAAATATGCACTAAAGATACACATTTTAAAAATCAACCGATGCTTCCAAATTGGAGAACTAATCCATTTTCATAGTGACCCCAATATTCAAGTAAACTGGATTAAAATGAGAATGGAATATCCTTAGGAAATAGAGCAAGAAAAGAAAGGAATTGGAAAACAAGAGGAAGAGTGAGTATTCCCAGCTTCATGCAGGGTAAAGCCAAAGGCGGCTTGAATGGAGGTCTGCAGATTAAATGCCTTTACAATAGAACTGTCTTTCCCACTGAAAAGTCTTCTACAAATTCCCATGAATATTTAGAAGCTCTCACAGTGCTTCCAGATTAAAAACAATACTTTTAAATTTTTTTCCATAGCAAACAAATTCAATGCTTGGTGTGTATCCCCCTAATTCTTCTTACTTTATAAACCATAGTGGGAAAATAATTTTTGGCCTTGTAGGTTTCTAACTCTAACTTATTCCCAAATTCAGTGCTGCACATGAAAGTTAGAACCACAGTTCCATATGTGAGCTAAACAGGCTGGTTTCTTAATTCATTTTTTTTAAACCAGAGAATCAACTGACTGCTTCTTTGACCTTCTGTTCCTCTACAGCAATTTTTATCCTCCTTGGGGGAGCTGTAGTCTAACAACAAAGTCAAGCTTTTAGATTATGTTCTGATATCCCAAATGGCAGAATTTTTATTGGAATTTATGTTTAGCTTCTGGGACAATATTACCAAAAACCCTTGAAATTCTCTGTCAACTGAATCCATTTTAATTTAAAAGCTATTCACTGTACACATTCTACATATACGAAACTTTGGAGAATATATTTTAATTCTAACCCCCAAGAAACTCATGGCATAATTGAGCATGTAAGCCATATGCACATGGAAAATAACAATTAAAGGTAGTCTGCAATTCAGAATTACCTGAGTAATAGACAGAAATTATGATTGACATTGTAAAGAGCAAGAGGTGATCCTAGCAGGTGTAATTGGAAGTGCACCATAAAGTATGAGTGGGGCTTGTTTGGGTAGACAGAGCAGGAGGAAGCTCTCTTGGCAGGGACATGAGCTCAGAGATGACAACAGCAGGGAGAGAGCAACTGGTCAACCTAGTCATTTATTTCCTTTAAACATTGCCATGCCGCTTTATATGACAATCATCTTGGTCATTCTAAATAAGTTTAAAGGATTTTTAAAAGTCTTAAAATTCAATTCATCTGTAATATTATAGTGGGGTCATTTTATTTTTGCTTCATGCCATTTAGGGCCCATCTAGGAAGAGCCCAGAATATTCTACTTGAAAACACTTTAAAATTGAAAGCTAGAATTGTTGGTATTAAGGCAACAGTAAAATTCTCCTTCATGGACCAAGACATTCTTTTCAGACCAGAAAAAGAAAAAGGGAGAGAAAGCGACAGGGTAACAGATATCTTATAAAAATCTCGTGAGGTGACTTACTGTTTTTACTTGGGGGAATTTACAAGAAATTGGATCGTGGCTTATTCTATTTGTGTCAAAACCAAACTCAGTTACTACAGAAAGCCAGTAAAACTTTAGATGCTTTGTCTGGACATGCATTTTAGTATTTAGGTGTTTGTAGGGCTTCCCCAAGCCGCTCATCTGAGCATGCAGAACACATAAGAACTGCCTTCAAAATACAGAGGCACAGTATACTCGCACACATTTTTGTTAGGGTTCTCTAAACCTGCACCACAAAAATGTGACTGTTTGATAGCACAAGTTCAAGGGGCTTTTTGAATGGCTATAATCTATCTTATCTTCTATGCTTATGGTTTTATATTTCCACCATTCATTTTTATAGTGCTTTGAGTTTATGGCATTTTAATATACCTTATTTCATTTAATTCTCATAATGAATACAGAAGGTAGATATTATTTGACCTCCATTTTATAGCTAGGAAGAAGCTTAAGCTCAGAAAGTTTATAAGTTATTCAGAAAGGAAGCCACTCTCTGGCCATTATTTCTGAATACAATTTTTTTAAAGTTTTTTTATAAATATGGTGATAATACAATTAGAGATTTTTAATGTTGCTTTAATACAAAGATAATAAGTGATAAGACCATTGACTGGCATCACACAATGCTTAAAATCATATTGCTGTGTTGATATGAAAAAGAAAGCAGAAATTCAAGATCACATCTGGTATAGCCACATCAATGGATTTGAAAGTCTTGCCAATAGTAATGGTGTGGCTGAGACCATAAGATACTAAGGAGTGCAAGTTCCAGAGTAAACCAACAATTTCCAAATTAAATGATGAAGAGTTTCCCTAAACACCTACAATGTGGCTATGATACAAGGAAGTATGGAAACATTTGTGTCTATGAACAAAAATCTAAAAAAGATACATAGGCATTTTGGAACATTTTGATTTTTTTTAAAGTGGACTGGCTACTAATTAAGTGTTACATATGTACCATCCTCTGTACATATTCCAAGATTGTTTACAGAATCCAGGCCAAAAAAAAAAAAAAAAGAATCCAGGCAAATTCATCTCTAAAGGTGACTAATATGTAAAAGTTCAAAGATAGCCATTTCTAAAATCTTTTGTCCTGGTTTTAAGGATAAATATTTTTAGATTCCTCCTTTTTAAATTTAATTGGAGTCAGTTAACAACACATACTTGAATTCACAATAAAGTTATTGGGGCCAGAAAAACCTCCCTTTAAATTGTCCTCTGCCCTCAAACAGATGGTCTGTGAATGTCCCTTTGATGTACTATTTCAAGAGGGAGTGATGGCCTTGGGACTCCAGAAGAGACTGTGCATCTTCCCTAATCTAATCATTAATCATTAATTGCTTTAATAGTTTAAAATTTATGCAAAGACAGTTCATCCATAATTACGCATATATTCTACCTTGGGGCATATGAAATGTGAGACAATTTTCTACAACTTCTAAGGGTGAAATAAAAGAAATTTTCAATCATTTATTTAGAGCTTATGAACATGTAGATTTTCTTCCTTTCAGGAAACAGTCTTCAAACTATTCTCCATATAGTTGGAAGGGTTCCTGGGAGATGCCTCAGAAGGGGTCGAGGGTGGTAAGAGGAGACACTATGCCTAGTCATTCAGAGCAGCGAAACTGTTTCAATCATTGATACTCTTTATAACCAACAGCAACACACTGATCAAAAACTATTTATTGCCTTAAGGCTCTCCTGTAAAATATCTCAAATAACTGGTAAGGTATATTGAAGTTCTCAGAAGCCATGTCAAAATTAGTTCAAATCACTTCAACATGTGTATTAAACATGATGTACTACAGTAATTTCCCCTTATCTCTGGCTTTACTTTCTGTGGCTTCAATTATCTGCAATCGACTGTCATATGAAAATATTAAATGGAAAATTCCAGAAAAAAACAGTTAACTCATACATTTTGCATTGCGTGCTGATCTTAGTAGCATGATGAAATCTTGCACTGTCCCACTTCTACCCAATGGGGGCATCATTCCTTTGCCCATTGTCTCCATGAGATACGTGTCAGCTGTTCTTATATCACAGTGTTTGTGTTTAAGCAACCTTTATTTTGCTTCATAATGGTCCTGAAGTGCAAGAATAGTGATGCAAAGGAGACACCAATGTACAAAACATGGAAGGACAGATGGACTGCGGTGCTATGTAGCAATGCTGCAGGGCATATAGAAAAAAAAAATAGCAGACGTGATCAAAAAATGTGGTGAATGTTTAAAACTATTTTAAATTTATAACAGTAAAAGATACATGGCCTTTAATTGCCCTCAAAGTATGCCCACTCACTTCAAACACATGTATCTAGTTCTTACCACTTTCCGAAACAGTTCTGGAAGTCCTCTATTGTGTCTTTAGTTGTGCTGTCATGGTTACTTCCATGCCTTGAATCAATGGAAAATGTTTACCTTTCACAACCATTTGGACTTTGGGAAAGAGCCAGAAGTCAGTTGCATGGTGCCAGATCCAGTAAATAAGGTAGATGAGCACACACCATAATGTTTTTATTTGACAGAAATTGCCAAAATGTATACTGTAAGCTGTTTCAGAAAGTGACAAGAACAATGGCGTGTGTTCAAAGTGAGGGGGAGTGTTTTGAGAGAAATTAACATCCATGTATCTTTTACTATAATAAGTTCTTTTATTTAAGGATTCACTGTGTTATATACAGACTTCAGTACTGTCTGAGGTGTCAGACATCCACTAAGGGTCTCAGAGCTACTGCACATGCGTAAAGAGATGCTACTACACTATTTTCAGAGAACTTTTGGAATGCCAAAAAATACAAAGCAAAAGGATTTCATGTTAGCTTGGAGTGACTGTAATATGACACTCACTTTAAAGACTGTGTATGGTCCTCAAATAAACGACAGGAAACCCAAAAATGGTTTTATTCTATCCCTTTTATTGCTTCAAAGATTTTCTTGTCTTCACCTCACATTTGTCATCTCAAATCTGCTGACTCATCTGACCTGATCTCTGGAGCAGGGCAATGGCCCCCATCCCTGCCTGTCTGTGCTGTATGTGCTACTGCCAACCATCCTTGGATTCCTGCTCACGCTCATCAGAGGCCCTAATCCACATCTTTGCCAACCTCTCCTCACAACCAGCCTCAGTTCTCATGAACATCCCATGAAAGGCCATCAAAAAAAGAGCTCAAAATCAACTTACTGAAAACAGAAGCGGCTTCCACTCACAATTTTGATCCTAAATATAACACTGTAGCTTCACAGAACAGTAAGTCTACAAAAGACACGAAAGATCCGGTGACCCAGCCCCATGAATATTCCTACCTTCTCCTCCAAATTTTACCTTTAAAAAAAAGTGACCTGTAGAAAAGAATTCATGACTTTCCTATAACTTAATAAACTCTGCAAAAAAAAAAAAAAGTATCACTGTAACTTGTACGTCAAAATTAGCTCTTAAAGTAGAAAACAAATCTTTTGCCACATCCTTGAACTTAAGCTTGTATGTAATAAAAACTGACTCAATTACAAAAGTAAAATCATGGACCAGCTGCTTGAAAAAAAAAAATCATAAACCAGTCTCAAGGGTCAGCAGCTCCCTCTGTCGAATGGGGAAATAGTACCAGCTCCTTTGTAGGGCTGTGGGTGGGTTTCCCCGTAAAGCAATTGGCACAGCCCGGCCTATTGGAAGGTTTTAAGTGTATACAGCTTGCTCTGTATAGGTGGTGGTTGGTGGCATTAGGAAGACCAGAGCTTTGTATTTTCTGCTCACCATTATGATGGTTGACATCAATGATTTATCTGGGTCACTGAAAAATCACTACCTAATAAAGTGGTGAAGTATCTCTGATTAAAATGCAAACCACAATTTTCCACATCTCACCTACGACGTTCTTCACTACCACAACAGCCAATATCTCTTGTTTCTTTACAAGGAAACAAGCTAAAAAGAATTCAATGCTTTCCTATTTCCCCATTCTCTATCCTCAAGAGCCCATACAAAATACATGCATGTAGGAGACACAGAAACTTTATGTTCCAGAAATGATTTTGATTCAATTTTAACATTATGTTCTGGTTTACTAAAGCAAGACAAAAATTTCTTTTACTTACTTAGTATTTTATTAGAAATATTTTTCATTGTATTAGAAATACTATTATTTAGCTATGAAGTCTGATGAAATGCCTTCCTTGTTGTTGTTTGATCATTTTTTGCATTTTTATTACATACTTTTTATAAAAATGTCTAGGGGCTATGACTATCACTTAGCAACCAAAGAAGAAAGTCCTTTAATAAAATTAAGTACACCACCCAATCACCATTAATTCTCATACTTTAATGCCACAGATTTTTATTTTAAAAAGTTAAAATGTGGGAAGGAACTTGGCAGATATGAGTTAGTGTGCTCAAGCAGAAAGAATGAGCCATTTGTAGTGAGAGGACTTGGTTTCCAAGTCCAGCTTTGTTACATGGTAGCCTTGTGACCTTGGGCTATAAATCCTCTGACCTTTCTGAGCTTTTCTTTATCCATGAAATGGACCGACAATTCCTGCTTTTCACTTCCTTGAAGGGTTATGGTGAGGCACAACAGTGGTGTAGTATACCGAACTCGGGGCATTCAAACTTGCTTCCCTGGCTCACCCTCCTTTCCCTGAGTTTCCCAGCTGGCTCTGCACAGCCGTGCAGTGTGCTCAGCACGCCAATAGCCCAGCTCACTCTGGTGGGAGCCTCTTGTCCCTGGGGAGAAGTAAGCACAGTCCCTGACTTAGGGTGGTTTGGCTTCACGGTTTTTCAACTTCACAAGAAGGCAGTGTGAAAGCAACCAGCATTCAGTAGAAACTGCCCATCCAATTTTGGCTTTGGATCTTGTTCTAGGATAAGATATCGGTGGTCCAAGCCTCTCTCTCCTGCTAGGCAGGGCAGTGACCACAGCTCCCTGTCAGCTCTGGGGTCACCAGAAGACACAGCAGAAATTCTACAGTGTGCTGTGCTGCCTTGCCAGGGTGTTCTGTAGGTTGGGCTGGTTAAATACATTTTCACCTGATGGTATTTTCAACCTATCAAGATGTATGAAAGCTGAGGAGCACCTGTACTCAGACCTTTGATGGAATTAGTCTTATTCTTATAAGTCTAGGAGAGCCTACAGAGCTTAACATAATCCAAAAGGCTTCCAAATATAACTATCTTTTAAGTGGAAATCACTTCTGAAAAACCCTGTGCTCAGACTACATACTACTATCAGCTGGGTTCCTTTGTGTTCTGACAGAGTATGATGATGAAAGCCATTTTATAGAATGTTACCATGCACATGTATCAACATGCAGGTGCGTACACACATACACATGAACACCATGACCATGAGTCAGAAATTATTTCAGCAGTCTGAACTCTGTGAAATATATATTATAAATTTATATGTGCAAAATACATACATATGAGTGTATATGTGTATATTTATGTTTGTATATATGTATGTATATGTATGCATATGTATATAATGCATGCAATTTGAGAGTTTGAAGTGATTTATCTAAGTTGATTATATTAGAAAAATAATTACCACGACTCAACTCCAAACACACTCAGCCACCTTATTTTTGACAAAGGAGCTAAATATGTCCACTGGAAGAAAAATAGTCTCTTTAATAGTGCTGAAAAATTGGCTTTCCACATGCCAAAGACTAAAACTAGACCCATGTCTAGTGACCCGTGTCAAAATGGATCAAAGATCTAAATATTAAAACAGAAACACTAAATCCACTGGAAGAGAAAATAGGTAAAAATTTTGAAGACATAAGTGTAGGCAGAGACTTCATGAATAAAACCCAGACTGTATGGGAAATACTACAAAGAATCAAAGAATGGGATCTCATCTTACTAGAAAACTTTTGCACAACAAAAGAAATCACCTACAGAGTGAAAAGATAACTCACAGAGTGGGAAAAAATTATAGCCAGTTGTTCCACAAACAAAAGACTTATATCTAGAACATATAAAGACTTGAAAAAATATAAGGCTCCCAAAATTCAAAGACCCAATCCAAAAATGGACATCTGAGATGAATATACACTTCTCAGATGAAAAATAAAAACATCAAATAAAAATATGAAAAAATGTTCAATGTCATTGGTCATTTGAGAGATGCAAATTAAAACAATACTGAGATTCTATCTCATTGCAGAAAGAATGGCTATCATCAAGAAATCAATCAGTAACAAATACTGGAGGGGCTGTGGGGAAAAAGGAACACTTCTCCACTGTTGGTGGGAGTGTAGACTGGTGCAACCATTGTGGAAATCAGTGTGGAGATTCTTCAAAAAACTAGGATTAGTGCCAGGGATTTAGTTCAGTGGTGTAAGTGCCTGCTTGACAAGCACAAGGTCGTGATTCAGTCCCTGGAACCAAAAAAAAAAAAACCTAGGATTAGAGGTCTCATTTGACCCAGCTATTCCCCTTTTGGGTATCTTCCCAGAAGAATTAAAAACATCATAACACAGCACCCATGGTTATAGCAGCATAATTTGTAATAGCTACATCTTGGAAACAACCAAATGCCCATCAACCAAGGAATGGATAAAAAAGGAAAAGATGGGGTTTTTTTATATAATGGAGCACTACTCAGCCATAAAAAGGATAAGCTTGAGACTGTTGTAAGTAAATGGATGCAACTTGAGACCATACTCATAAGTGAAGTAAATCAGACTCACATGTGTAAACATCATATTGTTTCACTAGTATGCAAAGCTGAATGAGCAAATAAGATCCAAAATATACAACAGATATTGTGAATTGGGAAGAAACTATTCAAAAGAAAAGAGAAACTGATGGGGGAAAGGGGAAAGGAAGGAAGAGAAAAGAAAAAAAATATATATATATATACCCAAGATAGTTATACAGCTATTTTCTCTTAGTTCATTGTAAAGAAACATCCATGCTAATATTGTTTAGACAACATTTCATGCTTATATCTTATATTCTGAGTAACTACAATGAAGATAACAGTATGCAGTGAATTAATTATTGTTACTCTCCTAATAGCCTGTTTTGAAGCTGTTTTATTTTTAATTTCTATTTTTTTCTTTCTCTGGAAAATAAAATAAAATAAATTACCACAACTCTGCATTGTTTTATGGTTTATAGACCTCATCTAAGTCATTACTTTTATTGTACCTGTCTTGGTCACTTTTCTCATTACTGAGACAATACGTGGCATGTGCAGCTTGAAGGAGGAAAGGTTTAATTTGGCTCAGAATTGCAGTGCAGGGTTGGCTGACTCCACAGCAGGATGGCATGGGTAGAGGGGCACAGCCAAGGGTGAGCTGTCATGTCCTGTCATGACTTGGGAGAAGCAGAGGTCAAAGGAGGAGCCAGGAAGAGAGATAAAGCCTTTCAGGTCCATGGGTGTGGGGGGTCATGCCTGTAATCCCAGCGCTCCAGATGCTGAGACAGGAGGATGGCCGCAAGATCATAGTGAGGCCCTGTCTCAATAAAAGCAAAAAACAAGCAAATCCCTTCTGAGTCACACCTACAGTGACCCACCCCTTCCAACCAGGCCCCACTCCCTACAGCAAATCAGTTACAAATCCCCATGGTCTAATCACCTTCCAAAGGTCCCACTGTGATTACATGAGGCTTATGAGGGGGTCTAGATAGAAACCATCAGAGGACCTATCTCATCTTAACATTTTTTGGGATGAGTCTCACTGTCTACAAAATTGAAAAGATCCACACTCATGAGATGTACCATTTTCTGACAAATTAATCGTGGCCTATCATTGGCTATTTTTCTGCTCCCAACCAAGGCAGCCACCCAGTGGACTAAGCAACTGTAATTTCCCACATGCTTTTCTTGCTGTTAACCCCTGAAGTGACTTCTATCTATTTGTTTTAATTTTAAAATGCATCCCAAATTTAGAACACAGCTTTTATGGCATAGAAACTTGCACCTGGAGCAGAGACAGCCTCCAGAGACAGGGCCCAAGCTTCCACATATCCGAGTAAGGGGTCCAGCAAGCCCTAGGGACTGTGAGGACCCAGGTCTGAGACCCCTGCCCTGTCCAGTCCCCATCTTATAACATTGCTATCCAGATAAAAGTGGCTGCGGCAAATGTCAAAGGAAGTCTATAGAATGGGTTGCCTGTGGAGTGGTCTCACATTCCCATGGTAATAGGAAGACAGGGAGGGGTCCACATGAGCTACTTTCTTACTCTGCCTCACCAGCCCCTGCACTTCCCTTACAGTCTCCCTAGAGTTCAAGGGCCTTTGTAAGTGCTGCCAAAGGTTAGCTGTCCTATCAGTTTTCCATCAGCTGTCTGAAAACAGAGTATCAACCCATTCTTCCTTCGGCTTGACCACAAGAAACCACCCTGACCTGGCTGACGTGATTGATTCTTTAGCATTGACAGAATACGTGACAAATCCTCCTCATGTATGCTCTGAAGAACGAACCTGTTTGCAGTGAGCATAGCTGTGTAGACTGGCTGTACAATTTTGCCCAGGCAAAGGGTCATCACTGTCTATCCCACCATAAATAGAAACCAGAGTTCTACAAGCCTCAGCATTTGTGCTTCAGTACAAGGCCACTCAGCTTTGATATGCAAAGTGGGTGGGGTGGCCAGGCTGTCCCCCTGCCTATTCCTCACTGCGTTTAGAAGATGCTCTGTATCCCT
>RJWT010046825.1:0-11397 GCA_004365215.1 Cuniculus paca | reverse complement strand
AATGGGAAGATGACAGTTAACTTCTCACCCGAGTCTCACTAAAGTGGGTTTTCTCCCTGAAAAGCAGAGGAGGGAGAGTGGTTTCTCCCATATGCCCACAGGTCTGTCATAGGAATTCTGTCCCAGACCCTCCCCTCTGCTACCCTTGATGTTTAAAGGGGACTCCACGGGCCAAAGAGCATCCCTCTGAGGGGGACCTGGAGAAGCAGCTGGACTTGTTCCAGACTAGCAGGGACTGGGTGGGGCAGGGACCTCTGTGCCCACAGGGTCGGGCTCCTCCCTGCAGGATGTTGGCTCCCTACTCAGTGCCCCTTCTTGGAGCACCCCCACCCCCACCATGCTATGCCTCAGTGGAGTTCTCAGGGAGAAGGTGGGGACTCCTAGTTCTTGTGAGGCTCCTGAAGTTGATTCAACCTTCGAGGCCAAATCCAAGGTCTCCAAGGCCCCGGATATCAGGCCCTAAGTGCTTCGCTTCCACAATCCCCCTGCAGTTTTGAATCCTGGGAGCTGTGGGTTTCTGAATTGGTAATGGTGGGAATCATCCCCTCCCCCATTCCTTCCCTCACTGGCCATGGCAAGAGGTTTGGGGGGGGGCTCCTTCCTCTTCTCCAGCATCTGGGCCCTGGAGCCTCTCTTGACTAGTGCCGCAGTCTCTACTGCTTCTTGAAAAGTAATAAATGCTTGGTGACATTGCAGCCGCTGAGCTGGGGACTGAGAGCGCATCAGCAGCCTGGAGAGGTTTCTGAGAGAAGCCAGAGGCTCTGAGTTTACTCAACAAAGGCTGCCTGTGCAAGTGTGGTCACAGCAATGCCGTCGCTGCCACCACAGGCTGGAATGAAGCTGGCCAGGGCTTCCCCAAAGTCTATCTCTGGTTTTATACAACCTGATAATGTTCCCAGTTGCAGGCGTGAGCCAGGCAGCCCTTGTGAGTGAGTGGCCAGGCTATGGCCCAGGCTGGGCAGAGGCCGAAGCGGGGAAATGGTCACTGCAGAGCCCCTCTGAGATGAGAAGTGGACACGAGGCTGCAGAGAAGCCTGGCCTCAGGGAGGGTGAGCACTATGGTTGCCCAGCTCTGGGGCTCTCCAGCTGGGCCTAAACCCTGGGGCCCCCCCAACCCACCCCCTTGGCATCCAGCCCTCAGGGAAACTGAGAGAAAGTCTCGCCTGTTCTGGATGCCGCGGGCAGGGTTGGCCACAGTGATCCCCTTCATGTGTCACCACTGGCTGTAAGCGCGGTGTTTGGTTTGGCAAAACAGCTATTTAAATAGCAGTGAAATGTGTCACTGGAAAAAAATTAGCTCATGTTTCCTTTGCCATTTCTTCATGATTTCCATTAAAAGTGTAACCACGGGTAATAAATTAACAAGATCTGTAAAAGCGACCATAGGAAACCATGGATCCAGAATTCCTATAAACTTCTAACCCAGGCAGCTAAAAAGCAAGGCTACTTGGGGGAAGGGGACAGGATCACCCACTCTTCAGCTTTCTTTGTGTCTGATTCCTTTCCCCCTCTCCAGGTGAAAAGAAGGCCCCGCTTCTATAGAGTTGCTGTGGTTGTCAGGGGTGAGATTTTTCACATGGAAACCCAAAGCCTGGGTACATCGCTTGGCACTTACTTCCTGCTTCACAAAAAAGCAAGAAAAACCCGAAAAGCTCCCTACCGAGACAGACCCCCCTCCCATTATGCCTCCCGTAGGCCAAGCCATGGTCCAGTTCTTGAATTCTCTACTGGAATTCTCTACTGGAAATAGGCACCTTCCCCATGGGTACTTGAGATCACGCTGCAGCTCAGTTTCCCCGATAGGAACACTGAGGTCAAAGGAAAATACTTGCTTTCAGCACCAAATCCAATAATAGTGGACAATGTTGATGGTGGTGGTGGTGGGGTGTGTGTGTGTGTGTGTGTGTGTGTGTGTGTTTGTTGCCCTCTTTTCCTCCCCTCCCCTCCCTCGCTCCCTCCCCATCTCCCTAGAGTGCTTGTTTGTGCTGGATTGAGGCCGAAGGAAGATCACGGTAGGAAGCTGAGATCTTTTTGCAGCTGGTACAGTGAAAAAGCTGCTCCCAGGGAAGGCAGCCCTGAGGAATGTGTTCAGCGTGACAGATAAGGGCTACTGGGGCCAAGGGAGTGTGCTGTGAGCCTCACCCAAGGGGTGGGAGACAGGGGGCAGGCCTGGGGAGTGTTAGCGGTGCACCCAAGACTGACTATTGGGAGAGAAGCTAGCGTGTGTTCAGTGTTATTCTCTGGGCTAGAGGAGTTGGGGGAGAGGACTGGGGAAATATGTTTTGTGCTACGTTGAGAGGCTGAGGAAGTTGACAGGATTGAAGGGTGTTTTTATTATTAGACACAGTGGGGGAATAAGGAGAGGATTCCGTGAACGTGTTGAATGTCACATGGGGCTGCAGGAGTGGGGAGTAGGACCGGGCGTATGTTTTGTATGACACTCAGCAACTGTGTAAGTGGGGGGAGGGATTGGAGAGTGTGTCTGTGCACCCAGGGTATGAAGAGTGGAAAGACCTGAGAGAGTGTGTTTAGTATCACTTCCAGGGCTTGGGGAGTGTGTTGAGGGAGGGAGAAATCTGGGGAGCATGTTCAGTGTTATGCCAAGGGACTGGGGAAGTATATTAGTGGAACACACAGAGTCTGGACAGAGAGTGGAAGAGGTGAAGAGAAAGCAAGTGGTAGCTAATTAATCTTTTTGCCTCTGATCACTGGCTGCTGTTACCCCTGCTCCCCATGTCTCTTGTCCTCCCATCCCTTTCACAAATATCTCAACCCATATTTGGTAGACTGATGTGACACACCCCTTTATCTCCTGGTATAAAAGGTCCGGTGGGAAAGGGGAATTTCATGGTGTTTTCCAAGCCCCAGTTTATTCTTTGTCCCTGGAGCCCAACTCCCCTTGCACATTAGGCCTTGGGGCTTAGGAAGAGTTTTATGCAGAGCTTTTCCTGTTTTCTGGGGACAGTGCCTCTCCTGGAAGGCAGTGCTGTGGAGGACTTAGTTGTGATGAAATTAAAGAAGTATCGGACCTCAACTCTTTTCCCCACTGGTTTGAACTGACTCCTCGCCTCTCCTGCCCCTGACTCTCAAACATTTTTCCTGTCCACAGAGACACCACATTCCATGCCCTGTGTCACCAGCTCCTTATTTCCAGAGGTGTTTGGCTCCTTGTTTATTCCCTTCTGTGTGACCTTGACAAGGACAATGTCTTGGACCCCCAAAGGAGCTCTTTGTTACAGCTGAGGCTGAGGGCTCTGCCAAGGCACCTGCTGGTAATGAAGGAGAAACATCTGCTTATTTTGTTTACATTTCATCCAGATGTTTGGGTGGCATGCAGACACAGCACGTGGGTCTTTTGAATGTCGTGGTTGGAAAGGGAGCTTCCCTCAGAGGTAGAGAGGGATGGGGTAGGGAAGAGGCAGGGGGGCAAGACATACACCTAGGGGAGGGTTGAGAGCGGCCTTGGTAACAACAGGAACAATATTCCTCCTAAACATTGGGTCTGTTTACCACGCCACCAGTGTAGCTGGGGATTTGCCAGATCTTGACTTGGAAAAATCGCCTCGTACAGTGTTTTGTGCCAGCTCTCAGATGCAGAAGAAGGGCCTTCTGCGTGCTTCGGGGGCCCCTCCTGCACCTCTTACTGCTCTCTGTGCACCTTTATCCGTGGCTGGGAGGGAAAGCAGTGTCCCCAGGTCCCTTGTGGAGAAGGCCAATTAACCATGCCGAGCAGTGAACATAAATCACCAGGCTCCCCTTTTCCTGGGCTCGGGGCTGGAAAGTATCAGAACTGTGCAAATACTTGGGATGTTTCTCTTTATTAGCGATAAAATATTGGACGTCAGCGTGCACCGTTTCATGCCCTGCCTCCGACAGTTGGAGCAGTAATTGTGATGAATAGGGGTCCAGGGGCAGGGCTGCAGGCGTTTAAGAAGGCTCTGTGGATTGAAAATATTAGGATTGATTAAAGGTCAAATACTTTATAAATTTATCAGTGTGGCTACATTCTCCTGAGGTGGGGGCTACCCCTTCAGGCAGTTGAAAAAGAACTCAGTGTGGTCAAATGTTCTTTCCCTTCCTTCCCTCACGCCCCACTGCCTTTCCCTACAAAGCTAATTATAGTAGCCCCTCTGGTTCTGATGAGAGGGTGAGTCTAGGAGTCCTCAGGGGCAAGAAAATCTGTGGATGCTCTAGTCCCTTATATTAAATGGCATAACATATGCATATAAGCTACGCATGTCCTCTCTTTATTTTTTTTTTGGTACTGGAGATCGAACTCATGACATTACAATTGCCAGGCAGGCGATTGTGCCACTGAGCTAAATCCCCAGCCCTACACATGTCCTCTCATATATGAGGCGTGATTGTGAAATATAGTGAATGTTTACTTTTTAAAAAATTTATTACGAGAAACACATTGCTGTCAATCCCTCCTAGAATACTCTCCCTCACTTCGTACACACTTACTGCTCTAGCCACTTTCTGATGCAGTTCTGGAGTCCTCTTTTGTGTCGTTAGTTGTGTAGTTCTGGTTGCCTCCATGTCCTGAATCAATTCAAAATGCTTACTTTTCATGTTGTTTTGACTTCTGGGAAGAACCGGAAGTTACAAGGGGCCAGATTCAATGAATAAAGTGGACGCAAGGACACACTATAATATTTTTACAAGCCTGCCTTTCCATTGGATGGTGCTGGGCAGCAGTATTCACTGTGTTTTTTAGTACATTGCATTAAGACATGAAAGACTTCCAGAACTGCTTTGGAAAGAGGCAGAAACCATCGGTAAGTGTGTTTAAAGGGAGAAGTGTATTTTGAAGGGGATTAATGGCAGTATCTCTTTTACCGTAATGCTGTTTTTTTGGAGACAAGGTCTTGCTAGACAGTTGAAGTTGTTCTTGAACTCAATATGCTGGCCCAGTCTGGCCTTGAATTCTTGACGTTCCTCATGCCTCAGCCTCCTAAGTGCTGGGATTACAGGCATGTGCCACCACACCTGGCCTGTAATACATTTTTTAAATTTAAAGATTTAGTGTACATTTGAGCCATATCTCATGCTTCCAGTCATTTCTAGATTACTTATAACACCCAGTACAATGTGAATGTTGTATAAATGATTGTTATAGTGTATTGTTTAGGGCATAAGGATAAGAAAAAGCCTACATGTGTTTAGTAGAGACACAGTCTTTTTTCCTCAGACATTTGCAGTCTGTGGCTGGTTGAGCTGGCACATGTGTAACCCGCAGATACATTCCCACTGCACTGAGCAGACATGTTCCTGTAATTTGTGTGGCCTGTGCATCTCCTGCCAGGAGATGAGTTCAGCACAGGCATATGTGGGCAGGAGTTGGCCTGGAGAGGAAAGAGAACCTGGTTAGGGAGGGAGTCTGTGGGGATGGCGTCAGGGCTGCTGTGATGTCACCGCAGAGCCCCCAGTGGACCTGTTATCAGGAATTGTTGCCACTCCCAAAGGACCTGCAGGGCTAAAAGGAGGGTGCACTCTGGTCCTATCTTTCCCAGGTGGGAGTGGGGTCTGATTTCCTGCTGTTGGATAAAGATCTGTCTTTATCTCTTTGGCCACTGAGAAGCTCAGAGAGAAACTTGATGGTTACTCACAGCAACAGACTTCACCAGCCTCCTTGAGACTCGATTCATCTATTGAACAAATAGGTATCAAGCGAGGAGTCACTCTGGGATGCTGGGCATAAAGCAGGGAGCAAAACATATGAAAAATCCACGGGAATCTTCCATTTAAGGGAGGAAAGAGAAAATAAACATAGGAACTTATAAAATTCAGTAGGCATTAACCATAAATGCTCAGGAGAAAAATGGAGGAGGAGAGGAAAAGGAGTAGGGAGGGGCAGCAGAAAGAGGTGGACATTCTGGAAATGGACAAGGAGGCCTTACAAGAAACCCAAAGGAGGTGAGGAGTCTTGCAGTTATTGGAGGAGAGAGAGTTCGTGTGGGAACTGTTTAGTTGTACTACCACCTGAATATTTCAGTATTGGCTGTCCGTATTCTTTTTTGGAATTGAATGTGATATAGACAAAAATGTATACAGAAAACGAGTGAAGTAGAATAGAGATTTCCCAAACCTTAGACCAGTGGCTGTCATAGGAGTCCCCCAGAGTGCTTGCGCAAATACACATTATTGGGCTCCAATTCAGTAGGGGCCCGAGAATTTGTAGTTCTAGCAGCTTCCCAGGTGCTGCTCTGTGGCTGATGAAGGGACCATACGTTGACAACCACTGCCCTCAACCAACAGTGTATGCTCTGGGTGTTGAAAGAGGCTTTTCTGGACAAATAATTGTGACAACTGAGTTTAAACCCCAGACTGTAACTTGCAAAGTTTGGGAATAGGTATGCATAACAAATTTTTCCATTCACTCTTTTGAAATAAGGAACGGTAAGAATTAAGCCAGCCAGTGGTTACAGACTGACGGCCAAACTGCAGGGAGGTGGAGGAATGGCTGAGTGGGTGGTAGCTGAAGCTGATGCTGCTTCCTTCCACCAGCATCCTGAGTTGGGGAAAGATTCAAAGAATCAGTAGAAGGAGAATTAATGCACCTGGGGCAGTTTTGACCGGCTCAAGACTTGAGAATCAGAAGGCAGGGTGTGGGGGATCAGAGGAGTGTTCCTTCCCTAGGTTATGTTGAGTATCACGAAACACTGGTACTAGGATTACACAGCATTCTAAAGGAAGCTGTCCACATTCATAGATGTCACCAAAAAAAGGACTCTTGCCAGACATCTTTGAGCACACCGGGTTAACAAATCTCTTTACTTATAGGACTTCTAACATGGAGATCATGTATGTATTCTCCCCAGAAGAGGAGCTAAGATTCAACGTTTTTCAAACATTTTTGATCACAGAATATCTTTCACTTTATCATAGAAAATCTTTCAAGATCAGAGTACAATGGAGTATGTTTTGGAAAACACTGCTCTTAGTACTAAGTGATCTCTTCCAACCTGCACCAATGGGTAAGTTAAAGAAATCTTCACCCAAGAACCAATCAAGAACTCCAAGAGTATCTTTAGCAAACATGCCATCAATCCTCTGATCTCTTAAAAACTGCTAGATTGGCTTAGAAAGGCCCCCAGATCTGCTCAGAGTTCAGTGCATCCTTACATCTCCAGGTGTGTTTGAGGAGAAGACCTGGGACCCTGGGCTTATGAACCTTCTGCTATGGACTTGGGCAGAACTGGGAGAAACCATCAGTCCCGTGGTATCTGAGTCTTGCTCAAACACATCCTCCTCTCCCCACAAGTTGTGCAGAAGTGTGTGATGTGTGGGCTGGGCTGGCAGAGTTAGTCCGACAGGGTGTGGGTCTGCACTGGCTTAGAGTGCATGTCTCCTGCTTATAAGCGAGGCCTGCAGAGCTGGAAAGGGGAGGGGCCTGAGGCCAGCTGTGTCTGCAGAACAGCAGCCCTGATATTTACGACTATGATGGTCCTTCTCTAGTGGACCTGCTTTGGAACATAAATAAACTTAATAGGCTTCAAATAATTGTGACAACTGAGTTTAAACCCCAGACTGTGGTCCAGGGCATTAGATGTTTCTCTCCTCAGAAAGCACCATGCAATCCACCTGCTCCCACAGAGCTGACGCTTGGTCTGGTCAGCTCTGCTGATTTGGTAGGTCTTTGACAGAAGTGACAGGATGGATGGTGTCAGAGTGAACTAGGGGAAGAGAGTCTGTTCTTGTAGAACATCCCAGGCTCATGTGTCACTCACTTCATGCAGCTCCCAACCCGATGCTGCAGATTTCAGATCCTGCTCCTACTTGATAGGAAAGGATGAGCCCATCTCTCTCCCCCTTCCCAGCCATTCCCAGAAGCTGTTGCTGAGACATGTGGGATTACAACTTCAGTTCACAGCACAAACATATCTGAAACACTTCCTTTGTGTAACACATCATACCATCTTGCAAGAAAGAAAGGCACCTGCTTCTCACACAAAGCAAGCTGGGATAAAGGACCATAATATGCAGTTATGAAGAAAACAAAAGAGATAATAAATGAGATTAGTTTCTGCTGAGCAGGAATGAGATTTTCCAGAGGAGGGAGAGACCTAAACAAAGGCACGAAGACAAGAATACAAGAGAAGTTCTGAGAATGGTGTGATCCAGTTAGAGAGCAAGTAGGAAAAATATGTCGGAGCCAGAACTTGGAGAATCTGTCCTTTCATACTGAAGGATTTGGATTTTGTGAAGCACGCAGTAAGAAGTCGGTTTTATTTTACTTTTTAAAAGTAATCCACACATACAGCAAAATCTTCACTCAGTTCCCTTTCCAAAAGCTATTTCCAGTTTCTTGTACATTCCTTCAGAGATAGTACATTCTTTGCAAACATGTACGTGAATATGTCTCCCCAGTACTTTTCAACACAAATATTAGCACATTATATACATTTCCCTGCACCTTGTTCATCATATTTAACCATAGATCTTGGAGGTTTTTGAGTGGAACTCATTGTGTTCCGTAGTTTATTTAATAAGATACTACTGATGGGTATTTGGTGTTTCTAGTCTTTGGTGTTTTTAAGACTCCAAGCAATGATGTGGTGAATATTCTTTTACATAAATCATTTTGTGTGTGTGTCTGTAAATTCACAGACAAAAATTGCTTGGTCATGAGGTATTTTCATGTTTGATATTGGTAGACTTCACATGAGAAAATTTAATGCAGGGAGTGCTAGGCCCAAACCTATTTTAGGAAGGTTCTTTTAGAGGCAATGGGCTGATGGGCAGGAGGAGAAGAGACAAGACTGTCAGGTGTTACAATTAAACCAGGCAACATATGATGGGGGCCAGAATCAAGTGCTGGCTGAGGATGTGAAGGAAATGGTGGAAGAAACACTAAAAACTGATTAGATGTGTCTACATGAGAGAGGAGAAATCAAAGACAACTCCGAGTGCCAGAGCCCCATGATGGGGATGGATTACCCACGAGATATGAAGCGTAACTTTAATCAGATTCTTAAAAAGTAGGAATGTATCTGCACGGCTAGGAAAGCAGAAAGCTAAGACATAAGCACCTCAGGCCCTATAGAACAGGAAGTAGGGTGGAAACTTTGAAAAAAAAGAAGTGTAGCTTAGTGGTAAAGCATGTGCCGAGGTTCTGGTTTCAATCCCAAGCACTGCAAAAACCAAAACCAAAACAAACAAACAACAGACAAAAAAGTTAGAAAGTCTTCCTGATGTCCCCTAGGGATAAGTTCAATCAGACTGAGGCTAGCTACAGACATGGAAGAAGTTAAGAGCGGGGTCTTGGAGTTCTTGAGTTGGGAACTAGCTTTTGAGTTGTGTCAGTCAGTTTAACTTTCAGCTGGAGCCAACAATTACCCAATTTCAGTGGCTTACCACGACAGAAGATTGTTTCTAACTCCCATCACCAACCAGTGCAGCTTGATAAAGAAGAGGCTCTGCTTCAAGTGGTTACTGAGGCTCCTGTGTTCTTCTGCACCCAGGTTCTATCCTCTTCTAGGTTTCTAAATCTTCTCCACTCAGTCACTGGATAGGAAAGGAGAGAACTGTGTCTGGGCAGATTTATGGACCAGCACTAGAAAAAATTGATATCAACCTCCACCCACTTTCTATTGACCAGAATAGAGTCACATGGCTGCACTTACCTGCAAGGGATCCTGGGAAATGGCATCTTTTTGTGTGCCCAAGATAAAAAAGAGACATGCCTGATGAATAGGTGGGTGGGTCTCTGTTTCTAAGACTATGTATCCTGTGCAAGTCATTAAACATCTTAGAGGCTCAGCTTTCATATAGTAAAATGGGAACAATGATACTACTATACCTCATAGGTAGGGGTATTGTGAGGATTAAATGAGACTGCGAATGGCATCTGCTCAGCCTGATAACTGTAGATGAATGCCACTGTTGTGAATATTTAAATATGTTTGTAGTGTGTGTCCTTTAGTTGTGCCCCATGAGAGGAATTATGATGGGTTTCCCTGTCTCTCTTTGCTCACTCCAGGTCTGTGCAGACAGAAGAACGCTCGGTCTATTTATGGCTGACCTGAATCCTTGTGGCCCCAAAGCAGATTTATTTTCTCGAAATAAATCATTTGGTTTGGCTGACTCCACAGATCAAATTCATGAGTTTATTTCCAAATCTCACTATGCCTGGCCCATGTAGACACAGCCGCAGCCTCTGCCAGTCAGCTCCGCTCATAGCATACTCGGACTGCGGAATGATTCCTGTTCGTGCTTTCATGTTATCCCACACTTCAGAAGCCTGGAGGGAAGCTGAATGTTTGCTGTTCTGGGGTCATTTGAAGCCGGGCATGCAAAGAGTTCCGAGTCACTTTCAAGTCTGCCCGTAGGAAATCTTTCTTGGCAACCAGACAACTAGAATTAGTTATTAAAGGCATGTCAAATGAATAAAGACACCTCTGTGAGGAAAACCGCAAGAGCAGTTACTTTTTCTAATATGAATGGGAGGCTAATATCAAATCACCTTTAATTTTCCACTCTTTCTTTGCTGTTTCGATGGGAGGTCAAATCTAATAACACAGATACAAGAGAAAACCATTTCTGTTTTCATCTATCACAGTACAAATGCCCACTGCAGATGTGTGTCTTAAAACCAGGGTCTGGAATTTAAATGAATACCTGCACTCAGACAAGGCTTTCCTCTGGGAATGTTCCACGGGATGCCAAGACCACGTTGCCCTCCCAGGCTGTGAGCAACTGATCCATGAAACAGAAGAAAGCATGGTTTTATCAAGAACCCACAGAGCCCACAGAGCCCCAGCCACAACATTTGCCTAGGGCAAGGATGACTGTGCAGGCTGGGTATGGTGGCACACACCTGTAATTCCAGCACTCTGGAAGGCTGAGGCAGGAGGATCGAAAGTTCAAACCCAACCTGGGCAACTTATCAATGCAGTAAGACTCTGTCTCAAAATAAAAAATAAAAAGAGCTGGAAATACAGTTCAGGGCAAAGGCCCTGGGTTCAATCGCCTGTACTGGATGGGGGAAAAAAGGATGACCATGCAGAGCCAGCTACCCTACTCCCTGAGGATCAAGGGAGAAAAGTGGTGCTAGGGCACTGTGAAAATGTGAGCCTGCTTTCCAGATGTGAATCATGGGAGGCCCAGGGAATTCGCTTTTCCATGTGGCTTATGTGTAGGGTCAGTGTGGGAAGACTTGTGAACAGGGGGAGTTAGTGACAACCTAGAGGTGCTGTGAAGTGCTTGAGAGGCTCCAGGTTTGGGTGCACTGACTGAGTTCAAACCCCAGAGTTGTTTTGTTTTGTCATTACGATGGGCATTGGGCTAGATTTCTTTTTCTTTAGCCTCAATTTCCTCCCCTACAGAATGGGGATAATAGCTTCTCATGTGGTTGTTGTGAGGATTACACGAATCTCTCCCTCTCCCTCTCCC
>RJWT010046824.1:0-11414 GCA_004365215.1 Cuniculus paca | reverse complement strand
ATTCCTTGTTAGTAGTGATTGTGAGCACAGGTAATGACAAATTCTAATGACCATTGGTTATCTGAGCAAGAAGTCTCTACTTGGAGCCTGCTGAGAAGAATTATAGACCTAAGAAATTCACATCTCTTACTCTTAGCTTTGGTTTGGTTTGGTTTGGTCTGGTCTGGTCTGGTTTTTCAAAACAGGGTCTCGTTATGTAATTCAGGCAGGCCTTGAACTCTGTATGTAGCCCAGGCTGGCCTCTAACTCCAGGCAATCCTCCTCCTATAACCTCCCAAGCACTTGTGCCACCATGCCTGGCCTTTTATTCTTAGTAATACACTGGATCATTACCATTGGATATTTTTTTCTGCCATCCACGCAGATCACAATCAACAGTTCATAATATCCTGGAAAGATTATATATAAATTTCTAAGTGCCCTTAGGTCTTAAACAGTTCCAGAGTATAGCCTAAGAAATGTGCATGAGTTTTGTACTCATCAATTAATTGCTTCTTGACAGATTAGGAGTTCAATTGAATGAAGAGCAAGATCTCATATTTAAAAGTAGGAACTCACATTTAGTAGTGCTATGGATCATATTTTTTGAAATACACAAAGAGCCTGAACAAAAAATATAGTGTAAGAAGTCACTGAATTTGTAAAAAAATAAGGAAAATTTCCAAGAGCTAAAAGAGCTGAAATCAGGGTTGAAATGAACCTAGAAGCCTAGACTATCCTTGACTGAGTGCTGACACCTGGAATCTAAAGTTTTGGTGTTTATAATTACTCAGGAAATGAACAATTACACCTTGTGCTCACGAAGACAAGGAAATTAAGTCTGAGATGTAGATAAGAAGGCTGTGGCCCTGGAATGGACTATGACCACAGTAAAGTATTGTGTAAGAAAAAATTTGGCAAAGTGGCAAAAGGCAGCTAAGAGAAAATCTGTCTAGCTTGTAACACAGAACGAAAATCAACAATAATAAAAAATTACAATATTTGTCCTCTCTGGAAAATTTTAACTTTATTCACACTGTTGTGATGTAGGAGTTTGAATTCATGCTATCCACTGAGTCAGGAAAATTCCAAACTTGGAAAATAAAGTGGTCCTAGGTTGGGAGCAGTTTCTGATGCTGGAAATAAGCAAATAGAAATGCTGTGGAAAGCATCTCCTCCCCAAGCCCTCAGAATTCTCATGTATTAGATTGAAAAACAGGCAAATGCCCAGAGAAACACATACACACATACATGCAATCCACGATGGCTAGAGGCCAGCCAATGCAACAATAGATTTAAACCATATGGAATTCATATAATGGAATTTTCCAAAGTTGAATATATTTATTATAAAAAGGAAGTAAAAAGAAAAGACCTAGAATGCAAAAATAATAAAATGTTAGCAAATTGTATCTAACACCTCATTAAGAAAAAATAAATCTTAGCCAAGTGAGGTTTATCCTAAGAATGCAGAGTTGATTAAATATTGGGAAATTTATTGTTCTCAGATACCAGTGGTGGCAAGCCTACAGTATGTATACTGTGGAGGGCTGTTTCATATCACTGAAAGCTCTAAAAGATTCACCATCTCTGTCACATACCATATTAATAGTTTGAGGTAGGTATATACATTTTAACTAGCTTTATTGAGATATAACTAACCTATTAAAAAACATATAAAATGGACAATTTAATGAGTTTCGACACACAGACACCAGTGAAACCAGCATTGAAGTCAAGATAATAAACGCATCTATCACCTCCAGATGTTTCCTTGTGCTATTTTGTAACATTTTATTTTCTTCTCCAGGGTCCCTTCTTATATTTTTGAAAACACTGCTGCTTTCTATTACCATAAATTAATTTGAATGTTCTAAAATTTTATATGGGTGGAATCATACAGTTAGTGTATTTGTTTTGCCCTGCTTCTCCATCCACTCAGCATAATTATTTTGAGAATCATCCATCTTATGAACGTCAGTAATTCATTCATTTTTATTCTCAAATGCTGTCTTGGTTGGTGTACTTTTGAATATTTGTCGTGGATCTTCTGCACTGGAGTGAAGTCTAGGAATCTGTGATCTCGAGGGCAATGAAGGATTGAAAATGTCATTCATTTGCTTCTTGAGATTTGACTCCATGACCACAGGTTTGCTTGTATTCAAAAACAAAGATGATCAGGTTTGTGTCTTCCCCTTGGGACGGGTAGGGCTCCCTACTGTGGCTTTAGCGTGTCCTGCCTTGTGTCTGTAGTGAGGCAGAGAACCTGGGTAATGTGCTGCACCCCTACATGTTCGCCTTGGTTTACATTTAATTTGCCTCCCAAACTAGATTTCTTTTCTCAGTTTGTTCAGACAAACCAAGGTACAAGCGCTTGGTCAATTCACTCTGATTAGGTCAGAATTCCTCCTAGTCTCATCACAGGACCTCAGAAGTAAATTCATCCAGCCCTTTGTCGGAGGTCATAATGTGTCTGTGTCTGTATACGCCTATGTGAGGTACATATGTTGAAACAGGTTACAATGATTTGTAACTACCCACTAGCATACTCATCATCCCCTAGGTTTCATATCAAATGTACAAGCGGGTAGGAAACTAAAGAACAGGAGGAAAGAAAAGAGTTCAGGAGGATGCATAACTTTTCCCAATGATAGAGAAAGCTGTAAATTCACAGCAATTTTCTTCACTGTCTGTCATACTTGAGTACAGCCAACAACACACAGGCCTGCCAGAAAGACTGCCAGGATCTAAGAAGTGATCTGTGTGAAGCATAGATTCAAGAAAGGGGATGAGAACAGTGCCTCGATACAGCCTGGTGGTCAGCCCCAGCTGATGTTCCAGAAAGCACTGAGAAGGACCAGGACTGAACAGCAGCTGATGGTCAAGAGGACCAATCCAAGTCGGCACAAGGAATCATAATGATCAGGAAGGAGAAAACCGACCTATGACCATTTGGGAAAAGTAAGAATGATTATTCATGGGAAAAGTAAATAAATCGTTTTCAGACTGTGAATATTATTGGCCAAGTTTATTTGCCATCTCAGTTCATACAGTATATTTGCTTCTAACTCAGGCTGACACCAGTTCTCAAATAAGCCATCACGGAGGACGCTGGAACAGCTGCTAGGAGGGCATGGCTATGGAAGAGAATTGACCTTCTTATGGCCATCTTTGATGTTCCTGAAGAAACAACCAAGTGCTGAAAGAATTCTTTTGAACAGTGGCTTTTTGGAATTTTAGAAATCATTTCCTTATATGCAAAATTCTTGTTCAGTAACCAATGTAATATATATTTTAAAAAATTATAAGTCCAACATAGTGGCGATCTCCTGATGATGGTCTCTAATGCAGATAAACAGGAATTAAGTTTAAGTAGCAGCAGCAACAGCAGCAATTGCTGCCAAAAGCAATTTGGCTTGCCATGTGTTGGAGACTGTTCTGAATGTTTTCCAAATGTTAATTCATTTAATTCTCACAATCTTATGAAGCAGGCATCATGATTCCTATTTTATAGAATGACCTGTTTGTTTTTCCCTAGGCTCACAGTGTTTTAAATGAATTCAGTTCGTTAAGTCATATTAATTAGTATGTTAATAGTATTTAGAAAAATTGAAATCAACTCAACAAATGATATAAAACCATTCATCAGATAATTATTGATAGTAGTTTTAGTTATTCAATGAACTTCATTAATTATTTGGGAGGGTCATGTACTCCCAAGGGAGTTTTAAGCAAAATGCATCTATAATCTCTCCACTTATTTAAAATAAATAATTTTTGCTTGATAGTGGAAGAAATAATTTTTAATTATTATAGACACAATGCACAGGATTCTGTAAAATTTATTTTTAAAGTGTAACTCAAAGAGATTAACTCAGTGACTTATGGTTTTTCTATGTGGGTGAAAATTTATATTGGTCACTTGGCACAGTTTACATTCTAATAAGCACATTTTCCTAGAAAATGAAATTGAGACATAAAATAAACAAATTACATTTGGAATTAATTCTTACTCAAGAGAGGTAATTTGGTTTCATTAGCATATTTTCATCCTTAGTAATCGACTTACTATGAAAATACCTCATTTTATTAAAGAGAAAATAAGTGTGAAATGTACCAGTTCTAGATCAGTAATTATCCAAGATGCTGGAGACACTCAGGTTTATACAAAAAGAAAATAATATAAAGTCTATGGGAGAAATCTTTTCTTTTTCCACAATAGATTAAGTTCACTGATAAACAAATTTTATGGAAGAGATTGACAAATCTCTTTCTGCTCTGGATGCATTAATTCAAGTAGAAAGTAGGAGACAGAAGTTCTTCCAGAAAGGCTGGAAGAAGGAAACACAGGCCAGAGAAGGGGTGAACGGCTTAACATTCCTAGGGCAGATCTGAATTAAATGCTGCAGCGGAGTCACTGGGAACTGAACATTTGTGATGAGGGCCACTCAGTCTCGAGCTGAATCTTACATGAGGAAAATAAGTCAGTGCTTCGGCCTTCTCATTTTGGAGTACGTAGAGCTGCCAATGAGTATCCTGAGCACTCCTCCTCTGTTCCCATTCTTAGCATTTCCTGCTGCCCTGAGAAACTAACTCATCACTGACCTGGCTTCTGATAATACTTGTGAACAACTGACATCCACGTTTTTAATTTGAGCCCACACCTCTCTTCTGAGCTGCAAATCCGTATCGTCTCACCGCTCACTCAACATCTCTACTTGAATATCTCCAGAGGTGTGGGGATGCAGTCGGGAACCGGGGAGGCAATATTTTGTCCTTGTAGAAATCACATTTTAGATCCAAACTTGAGATGTCCCACACTGAAAATGTATAACCTAAATCATCCCCAACCACTCACTTTTTCCAGCTAGTAATTACACAAATTATTGGCTTCACTTCCAACACATTTTTTCATTCATTGGTGCCAGCATAATAATCCAAGAAACATGTCACCCCCTGAATCTCTCTGAAAGGCTCCCAATAGTTTTCCTTCAGTTTAAGCCAAAATGATGAATCCATTTCATTTTCCAGTAGTGATTTTTTTTTTACAGTACAATTGTGATTATAATAGTACCCTGCTTTAAAATTCTGCAAATGGAACTCGAATAAAATTTAGAGCCTACTATGCTGGACATGATCTGGCTCCTCCCTACTCCTAGCTCTTCTCCCTCAGTTCTGAGTTCCGTCACAGTGACATATGGTGGGTTCTCATCTGTACTCAGATCCTTCTTATCCTGGTGACACTTCTTCCACCTGTTAGCTCCAAATAACTTTGAGATCGCACTTCAAACCTGACTTTGTCTTGCCTGCAGTTCTTGCTAGATTATAGTGAGTCTTTTTTTGTATATATCCCTAACAAGTGTGCATGTGTGTGTGTTTATGTATTCTTATGATTTCTAACATGATGATTACTTGTCTTCTCATTATCTGTCTCCACCATTAGGGCAGCAAATACATCTATCTTTACACCACAGTTTCTCCAGGATTGCCACAGTTGAAATAGTAGGCATTTAATGAATATGTATTATATTTGTTGAATATTTTAAAAGATTATAATTTCTTCAGCTCCTTCAGTATTTCACTAATAAAAAATTGAAATCCATCATTAAACGTGTAATTATGAGAAAGGAAGGAATACTCATGAACTAATTAGAAAAAATAATTCAAATAAACTTTTATTGTTCATAGGACAATAGTGAATTACAAATGTAGCAATAGTGAACACAAATATAGCAATAGTGAACACAAATGTAGCCGAGGAACTTGAATATTAATAATACACACAGGTGATAGGAACAAAGGCACATTATAGCAGATTCTATCTGGAATATTTAGTATTGGAAAAGTCAATGAAAATGAAAAGTAACTTTTGTGTGTATAAAAAGTACCAGAAAAGCTCACAGCTATTTCAAGTAGGAGTTCTAGAAGCCTATTCAATACCAAATGTCTTTGGAGCTATGATCTCCCTACAATCAGATGTTCAGAGGTGGCTGAGTATAATTGCATAGAAAGTGCCATAAAATCCAGAACTGAAATGGTTTGTATATTAGCCAATTTTTTTGTTACTGTAATGAAATACTTGAGAGAGTTTTGAAAACTTTAAAAAGAGAAGAGGTTTATTTAGATCAGTTTTAGAGACTGAAAGTCCAAATAGCATATCACAGGCTTTTGTCGAGTTCAATGCAGGAGAGAACACACCTTCAGGGAGCCAGAAAGAATGTGGGCTTATAATAATGCCTCCAAGGGCACATTTCCAATGACCTGGGGACCTTCTGATAGGTTCACATCTTAAAGGTCCTAAACGTCACACTGAGGACTAAGCCTGCAACTCATAAACCCTTGAGAGACAAACTTAATATCCAAACTATAGTAAGCAGAAACTCAGTCACCTAGTGAGAAGATAAAGAAAATCCTAAACTATCTTCATATGAGTGGATTCCCATGATAATTTTAAAATCTTGTTTAGGATACATGCATATTTAATGAACTAAGAAACTTTAAGGGTAACAGTGACCCAGAACAGGCAAGACTGTATGTCTTTCGTGCGTAATTTCTATTAATTTCAAGAGAACTACTGCCCAAAATTATTTATTGTGCAATAATGATTTTGTGTTGGCAATATGCCTCCAGGTTTAGAATCTTCTAAATTATTCAAAAATCTTCTGAAATTTTTTGTTTTTCAAAAGCTAAAAAAATAGTTTTATATTGGAAGAGAAAACATCTCCATATTTCTGAGGGCTTGTTCTTCAATAAATAAGGCAAACAAACTGTTTATATTTGAGGCTACATGGATATATTTCCTATATTTTAATCCCAAAAATGTTGAGTAAGCAATGTAGTATTTTCTCAATCTCAACTAATACATTAATGCAGCAGGGAAGTACTGTTGGTCAACCTTTGAGGTCAAAATTAAAATTGTTCATAGAATTTTAAATTAATTTTGTTTAGTAAATGGCTTGTCTTTCAAAGACACATTAGTAATAATGCACTGTCACATTTTCTCATTAATTAAGCTACCATAAAGGAAACTGGATAGACTTCTAGTTTCCTATTTCTGTAAAAGAACTTGGATAGAGACAGATGTTCTTTTTCTTTCTCTCATCTGGTCAGTATTAACAATGAAAACAATTAATTTTTAAAATTTAATTCCCAGCCACTTTTAAAAATAGTTTGGCAGTTTTTAAACCAAACAGACAACTGTCACAGGCCCCAACAATTCATTCTTGGACATTTATCTAGGGAAGTGATAATGCCTCACATAATGTGTATAAATGTCCAGAAGAGCTTTATTCGTAATAGTTTTAAGACTAGAAGCAGCCAAAATATTTTTCCATGAATGCATGGTTAAATAAACTGTGGTACATCATGTATATACCAGGGAATACTACTCCGTGATGAAACATGCAATGATTTGGGTACCATTGGACTATCGATACATGGAACAGCTGGTTGTGGTAGCACACCCTTATAATCCCAGCAATAGGGAGGCTGAGGCAGGAGGACAGCTTTGAGTTTAAGGACAGCCTAGGCTACATAGTGAATTCAAGACCAGCCTGGACTACAGAGTGACACCTTTCTTCCAAAAAAAATGGAACAATTTAGATGAAATTCCAGAAAATCATGCTGAGTTAAAAAAAAAATCCTGAAAGATTGGATACTATCTATATGACTCTGTTTTATAACATTCCTGAAATGGCAAAACTGTAATAAGGGAAAACAGTTGCTAGATGAGGGGGATAGGGAGGTGGTAGGATAGCAGAAAAGGAAAGCCTGTTGAGTATTGTTATACAGAGGCAACATAGAGATCCTTGTTGTGATGACCATATAATGTATCATTGTTTACCTATTCATTTGGATTGTTGCCATTTGAGGGGCATGGTGGGACACTGTGCTACTGTGAATATTGCTATTAAAAATACTAATATAAAAAAACTTAATATAGTCACATGTTGTCATTTAATTAGACAGATCCCTAGGAGTAAAATTGTGAGATAATTATAAATTGACTATAGTAATATAATAATTTATCAATAATAAGTTAATGTTCAACTTTGAAGTAACTGCCAAAATGTTTTCCAAAGTGTTTGTGCCATTTTATATTTCACCAACAGCATATAAAGGTTTAAGATTTTTTTTCACATACTTCCTAACACTTGGGATTGTCAGTCATCTTCACCTCCACTCTGATGGATGCGAATTAGTATCTCACTGATACTAGTAACTCTTTGATTTTTATTTACTCATTTACTTGTTTGTGGTGCTAGCAATTGAACTCTGGGTCTCATACTAGCCAAATAATCTAAAACTGAATTGTGTCCTCATAACTAACTGTGTTTTTAATTTGCATTTATCTAATTATGTTTAACATCTTTTCATCTGCTAATTAGCCATTTATATGGTTCTTTTTTCTTTTATCTTTTTTCCAAAGTTTTAACTAATACACAAAAACATAAAAAAATTGTACATATTTATAGGATATCATGTGATGTTTCAATACATGTATTCACTGCTAATGTTTAAATCAGGTTAAAAATGTCTATCTCCTCAATCATTTATAATTTCTTTATGGTAAAAATTTTCAAACTCTTTTCTTCTAATTTTTTAAAGTGAACAATACATCACTGTTATCTACAAAAATAGTCACCCTACTGTGCAACAGAGTGCTAGAACTCCTTGCTTCTAACTGTAACTTAGTACTTATTACTCACCCTTTCCCCATTTCTCCTTCCCCCTAGTTGTCCCCAGCTGAATTAAAACTCAAATAACTACTATTTTTCTCTCAACTTCTATGAAATCAACTTTTTTTGTTTCTACACATGAATGAGAACATGCAGTATTTCTCTTTCTGTGCCTGGGCTATTTTACCTACCATAATGATTTCCAGTTCTACCCATGTTATCACAAAAGATAGGATTTCATCCTTTTTATGGTTGGATAATATTTTATCCTTATATGTACACATTTTCTTTATCTGTTCATCAGGTGAGGGACACTTGTTTCCATTTCTTGACTACTCTAAATAGTGCTGCAGCGAACAAGAGGGTACAGATGTCTCGTCAACACATTTATTTCATTTCTTTTGGCTAAATACCCAGGAGTAGGATTGCTGGGTCATATGGTAGTTCTGTTAATTTTCTTAAGAACCTGCACACAGTTTTCCATGATAGCTGTACCAATTTCCATGGCTACTAACAGGGTATAAATGTTCTCCTTCGCCCACATTTTCCCCAGCACTTGCTATCCTTTGTCTTTTATACTAGCAATTCTTACTGAAGTGAGGTGATAAATCATTGATGATTCCTTGATGATTAGCAATACTGAACATTTTCCCATGTGTTTACTATATATGTGTTATATCTTCCTTTGAAAAAATGTCTATTTAGATTTTTTTCTCTATTTTAAAATCAATTATTTATTTTTTGAGTTTCTGGAGTCCCTTACATATTCTGGACATCAACCTCTTGTCAGACACAGAGTCATATATTTTCTTAGTGAAACATTGGTTCAAATGTTGTTTATTTTTAAATTGGGTTACTTGAATTTTATTTTTCAACAGATCTTTATATATTCTGGATATAAGAACATATCTTTACAAGATGATCTGTAAATATTTTCTCCTAATCTGTTTTTTTAATGATGCTTTTTAAAGAATAAGTATTTTTAATTTAGAAATACAACTTGTAACTTTCTTTTTAATGGCCTGTGCTTTTGGTGTCATTTTTTCTAACCCAGTGTCACAGTTTTCTTTTTGATGTTTCATAATTTTAGCTTTTTTTATTTTAAAGAGAATAAAACAAAACAGAGTAAAACACAACAAAGCAGATCAGAACAGAACAATGCAAGCAATACAGGTCTTCAAAACATAACAACAGGAAATCAACAATGGCTAGTGTCTCTTGTTTTCTTTAAAATAGTTGTTCATACCTTCACACACAATAAATTCAGATAAAACAAAATTATATAAAACCAGATAAAACAAAAGAGTGAAAGCATTACAGGCCTTCAAATGAGACAATAAGAAATTAACAATGGGTACCTTAATGTCCTTTGTTTTCTTCAAAAAAGCTGTTCACAGCTTCTCGCATATTGCAATCAAATAGTAGAAAACAGACTTAAACCAATCAGATCAAACAATAAAAGCATCATTGGGCTTCAGAACATGAAGATATCAGCTATGGCTACCATAATGTCTCATTTTCTTCAATGTAGCTGTTCATATCTTGATACTTAATAAAATCTGTTCTTGTAAACTCTTTAGGAGTAGTTCTAGGCATATTTTAGCTTTTATATTTAGTTCTATGACCATTTTTGAGTTGATTTTTCTGTATAGTGTTCAGGGCCTAAATTCGTTTTTACATATGAATAGCCAGTTGTCTTAGCATTCTTTGTAGAACTGACTTCTGTTTTCTCATTCAATCGTATGGCACCTTTGTCAAAAATCACTCTTCTAAAAATATACAAGTTATTTCTATATTCTCTCTTCTGTTATATTCATCTATATATTTATTCCTATGGTGATACTATACCACCTTGATGACTGTAGCTTTGTACAACTACATTGGAAATCAAAGAGTATACAATCTCCAGCTTTGTTCTCTTTGAAATAGTTTGGGCCATTCTAGATTCCCTGCATTTCCATATAAAATTTAGGATCAACTTGTCTGCAAGAAGTTTATTGAGATTTTGATGGAGATTACACTGACTCTATTTGGGAAGAATCACCATCTTTATAATATTGAGTCTTCCAGTGTGTGAGCATGTTACACCTCTCCATTGTATCTTCTTTAAAGAATATGCAGAGATACGCATCTGTGCCTATTTTGCTAGAAATTTATTTTACTATAAGTTTATTCCTAAGCATTTTATTCTTTTTGATTCTGTTGTGAGTGAAATTTTTAAAAATTTTGTTCTCAGATTATTCATTGCTAGAATATAAAAATATAATTGGTTTTTGTGTAGTCCTAGTATATTTTTAAAGTTTTCCAATCTGGTTTACAATTTTAGTAACTTCTTGTAGATTTATTAGGGTTTTCTACAAATAATACATCATTATCTGTAAATAAAAGCTATCTATCTCTTTGCCTCTAATCTCTAAAGTTTGAATTGCTCTTCTTGGTTATTGTGTTGGCTAAGCCTTTGGTGCAGTGTTAGACATGGTAATGGTGGACATCCATCCCTGATTGCAGGGAGAAAGCATTCCGTCTTCCACCAGTATTATTTTGGTTGTAGCTTTTGTTTGTTTGGAGGAAAGCCTAAAATTAAGGCGAAAGTACATGCTGTATTGTCATCTGATAAAACTGGAAGGATTTCAAGTGACCGAACTGCATGTTCCTCTTCCTACTCTGTTCCTGTGGATAAGGTCCCACAACCAAGAAACTGTCCTTATCAAACACATCAGGAACAGTTCCTGCTGCTCTCAAGCAGCATTCAGTGGG
>RJWT010046823.1:0-11399 GCA_004365215.1 Cuniculus paca | reverse complement strand
AAGAGGATGATTCTGGAGGCCATGAAATTCAGTCCTGTCTGTGGACCGTGGAAGGAGAGGAAGCACAAGGCTTGCAAGACTCCACCAGGGTCACACGTCAGCACAAGGACCGGAGCAAAGAGCTTCGTGATTGTTGAGCCAGTGCTCTGCCCATGCCTGCGACACCACGATGCACACAGAAGTTTGAGATCTGGTTTCTGACCTCTGTGGGACATACTGCTGAACAAGGTGCTTAATGTTCTGAGGCTCAGTTCTCAGAGGTACAAAATAGGATTCATAATGACAGTGATCCTTGTGTGATCATATGGTGAAGTGATAGCTTGAAAGCTATTGTGTCGTATGATGGAATTTCATCAGCATGGCCTCATCTAGGTGCACTTTCTCTCCCTTCCACCTTCATAATGCTTTTGATGTTATTCACTGTGATGGAAGAAGCCACTGAAAGACTTCAGGATGACAAAAGAGAGTACTGGGAGTAGGATGAGGAGAAAACTTTTGGTCTTGGAAAACCAGATTGAGATCAATTGAAGGATATATTAGTCACTTTTCTGTTCCTGGAACCAAATATGTGATACACACAACTTAAGGGAAAAAAGGCTTTTTTGGCTTACAGCTTCAGAGGTTTCAGTCCATGGTTGACTGGCTCCAACACAGAAAAAGCATGGTGGAGGGGTGTAGTGGGGTGGGGAGGTAGAGAAAAGTTGCTCACTTCATAGTGACTGGAAGCAGAGAGAACACAAGACAGACAGAGAGAGGAAGGCACCAGGGACAAGAATTCACCCTTCAGGTTATGACTCCTGTCACCAGCCTCCTCCATGCAACCAGATCTTCCCTTCCTATGTAGTAACACATTCATCTGTGAACTCATTAATGAATTAATCCTCACTAATGGACTTAGCACCCCCATGATCTGATCACTTTCTAAAAGATCCACTTCTGAACACATGGGTCTTTTGGGAACACTTTAGATCAAACCATAACAAGAGCAATCGGTACACAAAGAACACTGCATCTAGAAACAGAAATGGCAGGGCTCAGCCGCTGCCTAGATCATCCACCAACCAAAGGAGTCTGGTGTCGTGGCCACATTCCTATCCATGGTTTCCTTCTTAGGGACAGAGTTCCTCATTTCACCCAGTGTACTTCATTTTGCTATGATGAGGGCCTTTTGAGGGTGACTGAGTCATGAGAATCATGCTTACATGAAGGTGACCAGTGAACTTACAAAAGGGCTGCAGGGCCCTTCTGGGCCTTCCATCCTTCTGCCACATGAGGACACACGGTCTGTCCTGTCTGGAGAGTGCAGCAAAAAGATGCCAACTGGGAAGCAACGAGCAACCCTCATCAGACACCAAATCTGATTTTGCCTTGATCATGGACCTCTTAGCTTCCAGAACTGTGAGAAATAAATTTCTATTGCTTATAGTATTACAACTGGACTATGACAGAAATGACTGTCCAGAATACAACTTGCAAAAAAAAATTGTTGATGGGATGACTCCATGTCCATCTGCCATGTCATCAGGGTATTGACTCACACCACATCATTGGAAGCAGTTGGTTAACATTAGTGCTCCTGGTTTCTGCCTTGACCATAGTTTCTTTTCTTTTCACTTTAGGAGCATTTTTCAACTTTCTTTGTCTGTCATTCACCTCTTGGTATTTGTCCCCTCATAGTTCTCTTTGTTAGAGTTTGAAGTGTCCCTCCATTTCTCATCTAACATTAGGAATGGAAAAAAAGAAACCAAAACATTTTTTCCTGCCACATAAAAATCATCCACAGTGTTGTGACATAGACAGGACCATCTTAATCCCTGAAGTAACACAAATACCAAAGGAACCAAGATTGGCTGCTTCTTTGAAAATGTTCAAACCCTGAATCAAACTCATATTTAATTATTCCATTCACTTCCTTTGCCCTTTCATACATTCGCTCTTTAAATGTCATTTCAGTTACGATTTGCACGCTGTCATCTGTAAGAGCACTGTTCTAATTAAGCCTTGTCTTAGTCTTCTTGGGCTGCCGCAGGAATCGCGGAGGAGGGTGGCACAATTCAGTCCACCAGAAGCCTGGAGAAAGTGAGAAAAGAGTTCTAACGTAGACGTTACTTCTTTTCCCACTGAGTCCTTAAAGCAAATCGAGAGGTTGGTGGTGATGTTTGCGAAGTCACAAAGCTAATAAGGAGGCAGTTTCCAAATGTAAGCTGTGATGACCGGAGCCCTCCTCTTTCCACAACACATTGCATCCCATCTCTTTTTGATTCAGAGGCATGCATGACCCTCTGCTTTTTCTTTTCACTAATTTCACATTTAGTTGCTTTGAGGAAGGACACGGTAGCCCAAAGCACTATGGAAGGAGAAGGGAGCAGACGGAAGCCCCATGGATAGACTCAGGGCCCTACTGGGATGAGGCTGACAGCTGGGCTAAGTCAGCCTAGAATGCCCTCTCCGCATTTCCTTCCTAGCCTCCTCTGAGTTGGGAAATCCTCCTCCTTAGTTCAAGCTCCTTCACAAGTTCCTTCTTTAGGGAAGGTTCTTTACCCTGCTCCTCACCTACACTTGCTCTCCCTTGAATATTTCCTATACTTTAGCTTCATAAATTTTTCTCCTTTTATAATACTTAAGATTATAGGAATGTTGCTTTATCTCTGTAGTGGTTATAACAGTAATTCTATATTTCCAAGATTATCTGTCCACTGTCTGTCTCCCTCAGTAGTCTTGAAGCTCCTAGAATGTAGAGACGTTTTGCTTGTCAAGGTACCTCCAGTCACCAGAACAGTAACAAGATGGTCTACAGGGGAGAAGGGAGGGAGGGCAAGCTGGAGAACATAAATAGAAGTGGAAATGTGCTAGGAGGTTCACCTGCAGGAGTGAAGAACTGCAAATGTATGCTTAGGAACAGACTCGTGGACCCTTTTTTAAGTCCTCTCTACACCAGACATGCACTTCTCTTTTTTGTTCTATGTGCAGATACAAGGGTTAGCTAATCAAGGATGAGTGTGTTGGAGTAAGGAGAGGCAGCTGGGGAACCGAATGTAGAGCCCATCTGTGGGCCTGCTGGTCAACTACTGGACTCCTGCAAGGCCAGTGTGGCCTAGATGTCTGCACCGTGGGGAGGTCATTATTCATTGTTGTTTGAGAGAGAAAAGAGGCAGGGCTCTGATGAGGCAAGATGTGCTAGGCATAGAAGCCTGCCAGGGCATTCTTCCCCGGGAAAGATATTTTCAGTAGAAGGGAGTATGTGTACAAAGTCATGGAGGGACAGCACATTAGGTTTTGCAAACTAATGAACATAATTCTGTTAGTGGGCTACAGAGAGATTTGACAACAGAAATTAAAGTGCCATATAAGTATTAAGTGTTTTTGTTATTATTTATTTTTTTGGCATTCTTTGGAGGGTCAATGAAGTATATGTGGAATTGTTTTATAAACTGGGAAATGTTTTGAAAAGTTTTTTATTTTAAATTCCCTTGGATGAATATAACTAGAATATTACACTAAAGGACCATGCTGGGAAATTGAATTATTTATGAATCTCTTTTGTTTATTAACTGAAAATTTTGATTAATTATCTTTGAATCTCCTTTCAAAGTCCAGATCATGGGCTTACAGAATCTGTAAATATCTGTGGGCTGAGAATCTATGTGTTTCCAGGCTTAGCCCGGGCCTCGCCTGCCCTGCTTCTCTCAGAAGAGGAACCAGAAGCCTGGAACTACGTTTCCTAGAATCCCTTGAGGGCAGAGCTCAGTCAGGGTTGTCCAGTGAGGGGCCCAGGAGGATGGGAAAGACAAAACAGGAGTGGAGGTCACTTTTTTGATGGCAGTTGCAGACAGAATAAGGACAGTCAGCTGATGTGAGGTTCGAGAAACTTCAGCTGAGATTTTCAAATCACATACTTCAGAGTGACTTCCCAGCTACTTCCTATAGCTCAGGTTTTCTCCAGCTGTTGCTTCTGTAACATCTTAAAAGGAAATCCTTTTTATTTGGAAATAGCTATAGATTCCTGAGATATTGCAAAAACAAAAACAATCAAATAACAATAAAAACCCAAACCAACTTCACTCAGTGTAACATTTTACTGTAATACAATAGCAAAATCGGAAATTGACATTTGTACAACTATGAACTAGCTAGGGATCTTATTTTGTTTTCACCAGTTTTTACATAGACTTACGTGGGTGTCTTGAAATCAAATACAATTTGATTCTGTGTATGAGTTTTCTACAGCTCTTTCAATTTTTTTTATTCTTTTATTTCTTGTCTTAAATCTGCACCTAGAGTGATGCAGTGGTCCCTAACTAAATGCTGGTTGATCTGATTTCCTAGTGTAGTTCACATTTAAAATCTTTCAGTCAAGTTTTGTCGCTTGCATTCCATTTTGTTCTTTCATGTATTCAATTAAAATATTGTTCATTGGCATTTCTTCACCTTTTGTTTGGAGGGGGCTGGTCGAGATCATCATCGTATTTAAATTATTATGACAGTTTTTTAGATTTTTATTGGGCTTTTAGTTGCTCCAGTCTCAAAGTCATCTGCTATGGTTTGAATGTAATCTGTCTCCTCTGAAACTCCTATTTAGCTTTGCTGGCCATTGTGGCAGTGTTAGGAGCTGAACAGGCCATTGGGAGGGAAGAGGACAGTTCTCTCAGGACTGGATTAGCTACTTCCCTTTGTCTGAAAGTGAGCTTAGACCCTTGCTTCACTTCTACAAAAGAAGCACAACACCCTTATCAGATGTGGCCACCAGATCTTGGACTTTCACCCTCCAGAATTGTGAGTCTAAATAAACTTCTTTCCTTTATAAGTGACTTAGTTTTGGTATTCTCTAATAGTCATAGAAGTCAACTAAGACTTCATCCTTAAGATAGCTAGAAAAAGTGCAATGCTATTTTAACAATTCCTAAATAATGACACAATACTTATAGTTGGTAAGACAGGGAAGCAAAAGTAAAATGGGTATAGCTATTAGATTGTGGAATACGAAGTAATGATTATTAACAGATAATTAAAATATACACTTAAACAATATATATATATATACTGGAAATTGAATCCAGAGACTCACACATGCTGTACTACTGAGCTACATCCCCAGTGCAATGCAAAAAAATTTCTTTTTAAAAAAAGCCATTAGACATAATATATATTCAAGAAGAAACACAAGGAATTTCTCCAAGGCAGGCACAATCCTAGTTACATGACAAAAACTTGCCAGATACAAAAATAAACACACAAAAATAGGTTTCTTATAATGAAAAAAGAAAGAAAAAAATCAGAGAATAAAATGCTCAAGAAAACAAAGAAGAATCTAAAATCCAAAATGATGCTGGTTTTTCTGCAGTGGAAGAGGAGACTGACATCTTCCTTGGTCCCATGAATATATGAATTTGACCAAATTTATCAATTGTATACATTGATTATCTATAGTTTTTATATATCAATTGTGTCTCGGTGAATTTTAAAAAGTCTTGGATTTTTCCTTACTTGAGTCCTTCATCAACTCAACTTGTGTACAAAGATTCACAAAATCTTGGTGACAGTGATGGTTTCACCTTCTCATTTTCCCTCTGAGTCGCTAATCACAAGTGATCCTTTGTCTCTTCCTAATTAAGATACACTTCCTCTCAAATTCCCCTGGTGAGCACAGATGTCTCAGTTCTAACTTAAAAAATTTTTTTCATGATTTTCCCTAAGGCAGTGTAACAACTTGAAATCATATTTTTCAGAAGGTGATCTTAGCTGTACATTCACCATTTGGTGGGCTTTTCAGAATAAATAAGCCATCTCCTGAAGATCTATGCAATCTTTCCTATTTCAACCAGTGGGACTAAGACCAGAATCATAACCAATATTTATTATGTGCCAGCATGGTCCATTCATTCCTCTGGACAGAACCATAATTAATCCTAATCATTATATCAGTAGAAAATTTAAGTCTCTTATTCAAAATCTCAAGGGTACCAAGAAAAAGTACGAAGATAAGAACTGGGTTGTAAGGCTCCAAGTCTTTCTTCAATGCCACCACTTTACTGCTTTCCTTATGGGCGCTAACATTTTTTTCCTAATAAGATTTCAAAAATGTTAATGTCTGAAAATCAACCTGGGCCCTCTAGATGCGGATATTCATGAGCTCCATTGAGCTGCACCTGCTGTTTTGGCTCCATCAGTTTGTCTAATTTAAAAAGTCAGTTCTGTAGAAAAATAGCAGGTAAGTAAATGCCATAGTCCATACTATGCAAAGATAAAAATTGAGGAAGTGATACGAGAAGGTCAAAATTTAGGGAAGTCAAATATAGTGGGAAATTCCAAATATATTCTGAATAGATGACTTTTACTTCTTGTTGGAGACTGTGCCATGAGGGAGCATTTGAATGTGACTCCCGCATGGAGTTGTTTAGAACTTACATTTAAATATAAACAAACAAACAAACAAACAAAAAAGTAAATATAAGCAACAAAATTCACATCATTCTTTCTAATTTTGAAGTCTGCAGAGTACAATTTTAAAGATTATTTTCTTCGGTAAAAGCTCTTCTCTGAAGCCTGTAAATTGTCTTCTTAATTGTAAGATTTTGATCGAAGACATCCAAACATAGGCCTGGCTGTGAAGGACGCTTTGTGATCCAGATGCATTTCCTGGTTTACATTGCTTAATTAGTGATAATACTGATTCTAAAGATGAAAGGGGTCCTAAGTCTCAGCAACTTATATTATTAAAAGACACATTTCCTATATAAACGGTTAAAGCAAAATGCACCTTAAAAGAACCCAGTCTCAAGCCCTTCCAAATTTTAGTTTTTTCATCTCACAATCATTATCATGTTTTTTTTTTTTGCCTCTCCAACTCTAATTTTTCCATTCCTCATGTTCAGTGTGTAACTACACTGTCGCAGCAAGCCCACAGGAATCACATAAGTACTTCTTGTATTCATCATCAGTGAAACTTCTACGTCCTTGGTAAATTATTAAGGATAAATGTATTTACTGAGGCTGGCTTGTTCTACTCAAACAACATACAATACTGTAGCTACTTTTGGTGGATGCAAGCACTGTTTAAGCCACATGTTGTCTGAAAGGTATATATGCAGCCAAAAGAAAAAAAGTGAAAGAAGATAAAATAGGGAAGGAGGGATGAGCAGAAGAAAGGAAAGATAGCAATGGGAAAAAAGAAAGGGAAGAAAAAAGAAAGAAAAACACACAGAAAAGAGAAGAAAAGAAAAGAAAAGAAAAGGGAAAAAATGCAGAGTGGGAATCCAAAGTGAAAGACCCTAAAACTGCAAATAAAACAGACATAGTCGATCCATCTTTCCTGTGGGACTGTCTACAGTATTGAATTTACCATCCCATACATTTTTCCATGGATACTACAACTAATAAGCTGACTTAGCATGATCTTAACTGTCATAAAGATTTACCCTGGCAAGTGCCATTTTGGGGCAGGGTGACCAGCTTTTCTGGTTTGTCTGAGACTGAGGGGGGCTTCTGAGATGTGAGACTTTTTAAGGTGGGATTATTCATGCACGTTTGGATGATTTTTCTGGGACTGGGGAGTTTTCCAGGGCATGGGACTTCATGGTCCAAACCAGGAAAGTACCAGGTAAATTGGGAAATGTTAGTCACCTTATCTTTGGGTAAATAAGTAAATTTATCTCACATGCCCTTTGAGAGTTGTGCAGGAAACTCTGGCTAATGTTAGCCCATATGCCAAGTGCCAGGTGGATAACTTTTCCTCTGCGCAGCATTCTGTTACCCTTTCCTGTTTCATGCAGTTCAAGTTGGCCTAATATGTGTAGTGCCCTTTGCATCTGTAACGTTCCCCAAGGTGAGCAAACTGCTCATTTCTGGCTGGGCATAGTAGACTGCCTGACATGCCTTGTAACTGTGATTAATTGATGGGTGAGTGTAACTCAAGAAGACAACCTTTGGGAAAGAGAAGCACCTTTTGCTTCTAGTGAAGACTGATCATCTTCCTTATCATGTATGACAAAGTGAAAAGACAGAGAAAGAAGGAGGAGAAAAAGATGTTATCCAGAGCTTCTTTTGAGCCTTTAGTTTCCACCACACATGAAGCTAATACTATTCCAAAATTGCCCAATTACATGAGCTAAGGCATTCTCTTTTTTCTTAAGCTACTTTGAGTTGGGTACCTGTCATATGAGACCAAGAGTTGTGACTAATAAATATACACAACTCTTTCATTCTGGACTTAGTTTTGTTAGACAGGCATGATATTGGCATATGAAATTCTCAATAGTTAGCATTCTTTGACTGCAAACAAAGGAATTTCACTTAGCTCAGTTTAAATGTTATAGGACCATGGATACACGTGTATTATATCACAGACCTGGAAATCAAATCCAGATCTGTCTAGTTCTAAGGTACACAGTATATTTCTAGAATTTATACTTTTCAAAAAGAGGACTCTCTTAAGTAATAACCTAGCTAAAGTTAGGTTTTGACTCATATCCTATGTGTGAACTTATCTACGATGCCAAATATCTACTTGCTTGCTTCCGAAATTCCCGATTCATTGGATGCTTCATGAAGAAAGGTCAGTCATGGTGTGTGAAGCTAGACCGACAGTAATATCTGCTGTAGCGTGAATTTATGTTTTGGCGGAGATGAATTCTAGGTGATGATAAGTCAGATTTTCACGTTCACTCCAGCTTAAATTGTCAGTGACAGTTAAGAGGTGCTATTCTTGCCTCACGAAAGGGAGATTCTTTACCCTTTCCACTCTCAATGCAGACAGACTGCTTAACTGTTTCCCATAACTCAAACCCAACACATTTATAACGCATCTGCATCAGTGAGATAAGCGTTCTGGGTATTTTCTTTTATCATCATCATTCCATATGCTTGGCTACTGACACAACAGAAGGATGCTTGGCCGGGAAATATTTCTTTTCCATGGTGATGTTCTATACACGCTATAAAAATCTCAGGACATGATTATGGAACATTTATTGGTTGGTTATTTCTATTGTACTTTTTTTTTTAATATGTGAGGTTGTTACAATTCAGGGTTGTTGGTGCATGTTAACTAATGCTAGAGGGACAATGTGTCTTGTAACAGTATGGTTAACACTTTACAGTAAATGCCTTTGACACAATTTGCTGTGTGCCTCTTTCCACGAAATTCCTTCCCTAGCTACATGGTGTCAAGCTCTTGTCACCAGTTTATACTGCTATAATGTTGCAGCGTACTAAACACCTCTGAAATTCCAGCAGCTCATAGCAATCAACACTTCTTTTCTTTTTTTTTCATTCATTGAATACGTACAACTTGCCCAAGGTTGCACAGCTGGTAGATGATGAAGCTGAGGTTTACACATTTAACAGGTATCATTGAGCTCTTACAATGAGGAGGCCAATAAAACTCTAAACCAAATACTCTTCTCTTAGGCTGGTGGCATTAGAGGTAAATACGATACCGCAACAGTTTCAGAGTCAGTCAGAAAGATAGAATATGTGAAGCAGGTAAGACCTGACATGCTCTAATAAGTGAGGAGTTGGGGGATATAGATAATACCACCTAGAGTAGAAGCCATGCTGAATCACAGTAGGTTTAATTGGAAATGCAAATATGAAGACATTCCAAGTGGAAACCAGTGTTGCTGTAATTTCATTTGAGGGAGGAGAAAGAAAAGGAAATACTTGAAGTCATTTTTGAATGTTTACTCTGTACCAGGTTTTGTCTTGTGGGGAAAAATCCTCATAACAAACATTTTAAAAAGTGCTTGTTTCACATTTTGCTTCTCTCTGGATATCACTTCTTAAATGTCTAATGCAAATACAGTGCCATTTCTTTCTTAGTGTTGTAGTTTGTGCCTAACACACTGTGGGCATTCGGTCAATATTAGTTTTCATGGTAGATTCTCTTAGTAGCTGCTTGATGCCCATTTTCCTACTCTTTCTTACTAACGGAGACCTTGTTTGTTTGGGAAGCAATGCTAACAGATAAATACACACCTTCCCCACCTCTTTGTGGCCAATAAAAGCCATGCTACCCACTCGGGAAAATGATAAGAAGTTGACAGCCGAAGTTGCTGAAAAGTAGAAAGACTCAGTTGGTGTGACCTGTACATATTTTATCCTTTGTAATTTGCCATTGACCCAGGATGCAACCATGACACTGAGGTAGAATAGATGTGTTTTGGTCATAACAAAGAGAACTGCACACCAAGTTGGGGAAGCAGAAAAGTAGAAGGAGCCTGGGGGCTCTGATGAGAGTGTGAAGCTGCTAGGGACTGAATGCTTTGGTTCTGCTTCCCCCAAATTCCTATGTTGGGTTCCTAATTTGCAACATGATGGTAGCTGGAATTAGGGGTTTGGGGAGGCAGTTAGGTGATGAGGGTAGAGCCTTCATGAACGGAATTAGTGCACTTGTTAGAAGAGGCATGAGAGACGTGATCTCTCTCTGCCATGTAAGGATAATGCAAGAGGTGACCATCTGCACCAGGAAGTGGGCATCACCGAGGCACAAGATCTGATGGTGCCTTGAACTCAGATATCCCAGTCTCTCAAACTGAGAGATAAATGTTTTTTAAGTCGTCCAGGTGATGGTATCTTGTCTAATACTCAAACTAAGGCAGAATCATTGCACCAACCCGAGTGCATTATCTCCAAATTTCTTTCTTTTTAGGTGAGGAAAAAACATTCCTATTTGGGCAGACTGCTGGAGTTGGTTCTGTTGCTTGAAGTCAAACACTGACATAGCTCTCTTTTGCATTTCCATCCTAGGCTCATTATGAAATTCTTTCATATTTGTGTATAATACTTCATTGTTTCAAAAGATTTGGCTTCTTTTTGAGCAAATTTTCTGGAATCGTTCGTTTTTCTTTTTAGATGAGGCATCATTTGGCTACAGTATAACAAAATTCTGCTTGAACAAAATGCCAATAAAACATTTTTTCAAACCAACCATCCAATACTCAATCATTATAGCCTACAGAAACAGTTCCACCTGGCTGAAAGACTGCTAAACTTGCGGCTGCCAACTTTGGCAATGTGAGAGAAAACAAAAATCAAAGCTCAAAATAAATAACATCCAAAGAAAGGGAAGGTTTACGTTTTTTAATCTTGTAACTTTAGCAATGAAGTTTAGTAGAAAAATAATGCAAAATTTCAAGGCAAGGAATTCAGGTTCAAATTTTCACTGAATAGGGAGGGGAAAGGGAAGCAAAAAATATTAAGGTGTGTTAAATGCAGGTACCAACTCCCCATAATGAATGTAATCGTTATGTACTACAAACATGTACTAATTTTTTTTTAATTTAAAAAGTGAGTAATGTTAAAAAAATTTTCACTGAACTACTTACCAACTGAGTGATTTGGGGCAAGTGTTTTCATCTTTCCAGATATTGGCTTTCCACATGCAAAATGCTGTTGATGATGAT
>RJWT010046822.1:0-11404 GCA_004365215.1 Cuniculus paca | reverse complement strand
ACAAATTGTGCTGCTATAAACATGGGTGCACATATATCACTGTGGTATGATGATTTCACTTCTTCTGGGAATATGCCCAGAAGCAGAATAGCTGGGTCAAATGGAACTTCCAATCCAAGATTTTTGAGGAACCTTCAGACTTATTTCCACAGTGGCTACACCAGGCTACACTCCCACCAACAGTGGAGAAGGGTTTCTTTTTCCTGACAGCCTCTCCAGCATTTGTTGTTGGTGGTTTTCTTGATCCTGGCCATTCTTTCTGGAGTGAGATGAAATCTCAGAGTTGTTTTAATTTGCATTTCTCTAATGACCAATGATGCTGAACATTTTTTCATGTATTTATTTGCCATTTGTATTTCTTCAGCTGAGAAGTGTGTTTTCATCTCAGATGTCCATTTTTGGATTGGGTCTTTGAATTTTGAGGTCTTGATTTTTTTTAATTCTTTATATGTTCTAGATAGAAGACCTTTGTCTGAAGGACAGTTGACTAAAATTTTTTCCCAATTTGTGGGTTTTCTTTTCACTCTCACAACTGCCCTCTTGAATCACTAACTTAACTGTTCTGCAGACATCATGTAAATGTTTAACGGCCCAATGGTGAATTTTTCTAAAACACCACTAAGAGCCGGATGTGATGGCACACACCTGTAAACCCAGCACTTGGGAGGCTGAGGCAGGAAGATCGTTGGGAGTTCGAGACTAGCCTGGGTTACAAAGTGAGCTGAAGCCAACTTGAACTGTGCAGTGACACCTTGTCTCAAAAAAGAAACAAAAACTCAAAACCAACACTAAATATTTCTAGAAGTAAACTTGAAAAGATGTTTATAGGAAGTCTTTCTGGAAGTATATAATTGTCTAATAAGCACTCAAATCAGATCTAAAATTTCTGTATGCTAAAATTGATTACATATCAGGACAGTACTCAAAGTCAACTCCAGCCATGAGTACTGAAAATGTAGCCTGTGTGTTGTTGTATTTGATTTATGAGGTGCTGCACACACTCACTACAGCGACGTCTGTCCTCTGAAACACCAGGTGGACCCAGCTGTCTTCTTCTGGAGTCTTTGTCTAGTGAAGGCACCACGACCGTGTCCCTGCTGGCAGCTTCAGCAGCTTGCTTGGGTCTCCACCTCTCACTGCAGGATCAGCCTATGGCCATCTGACCTAGAAGTGAGGGGAGCAGACTGCCAGCCAGGAATGAAGGGAATATTCTTTGTCTCTTCTTTCACATCTTCAGCAATCTTTGTTTTCCTGGTTTTTCTTTCCTTCATAATAATGTGTAAGAAACACAGTTCCAAAAATATCTGCCTGATCTTTGTGTACATGCCTCTAAAGTGTTGGCTCTGGTGATGGATAATTTGACCTTTTCTTTATTTACCTTATAATTTCATTAGTTCCTTTCCTGCTCATAGTTGGTTTCCACTCCACCCTCAAACTACCACACCTTCTGGCTCATTGCTTGCCACCTTCAGCCAATTAGGGGGAACTGAGCCTGTGACCAACTCAGACTGACTGTGTTCAGCACACATTCGGGCTTTGTCTGCAGGACAGCAGTCCTCTATGGGCCTGCCCCTGACCCGATCTGAGGGCTGAGGTTTTTTCAGTCCACGGGGAAAAGGCAAACAACTGAGTTTCAGGAATACTGGTCACTACACACTCAGCAGCCGGAGAGGAACAGCCTGACTCTAGGAACTGTGGTTTCCTCTTTGATGGGCAGGAGACATGAACACAAGACAGTGGGGAGACAGGAATTAAGCTTCCACCGCATTTAATCCCTGTCTACTTCCTCTAAGACAAATACTGGGTCTCCAACTTTAAATAAAGCTTGAATGAGGGCCTTCTTATTCTGTTAGAAAGGCTATCCGCTATGACTGTGACACTGAGAAATATCCAATCGATATTTCATGTTTACCTTGTTTTAGAATCAATAGGATACTTAGGACACCTGACACTATAAGGGAATGTCAAGCTCTTTATTATTGTTATTAATAATTAAACACTTATTATCAAGACATTAACCAAATGGCAATACTGTATATTCTAAATTATACCCTAATGACTGACACAGAAGCCCAGGAACTTTTGTTCACGTGAGTTGTTCTCTTTGTTGACAAGGAGTCTGTTTTCATGCCTGCTTTATTCACTTGTAAAGTATTATGACTGTGTCTCTATGATAATAGGGTTTTTGTTATTATTGCCATACCTACTATTTTAATCCAGAAGTCTCACTCTCATATCAAGTAAATTTAACTTTGGGGGTTTTATTCTTAGTACATTATTTGAAAGAATGATAATACAATTATATTTTATCTGCCTTAAAAATATCAATAGTATTTAGGCAGGTTGAAATAGTTTCAACAAAGTGATGAGCAATTTAATAAGCAGAGAACATTTTAACATAGGAGAAAAACAGATTTTTATGTTTTTGCAATCTGGTTACTGAAAAATTGTTGCCAGATTTAATTTTATAAATCAACAGACTGCATATTAGAAATAACAGGAAGACCACTCAAAATGCGTTTAATTCTTAATCAGAGCACTAACTAAAACCCTAAATGGTGATAGAAATATTAGTGAGTTCAGGTTCCATTGGTATCTGAGCCCAGTGGCCTGTCAGTGTATGCTAAAGACCTGAAAACTCAGGTTCCTGCCTCCTCCCACAGGGTGCAAGTCCATGTGAAGGCATTTCCGACAGAGACCGATGCCAAGAAACTGAGATCTGATCTTCTACCTCTTCCTATTACTTCCTCCAACACATACAGAGTTTTGCTAAACAAAGGGAAAGACACACTCTGGACTCTCCATTTCCTCAGACAGCCTTATACTATGGAAAATGCAGCAGTTCTGGAAGCAACAAACCAGTCACCACTTGGTCCTAAAGAGAACTTTCTGCAAAATTTTCAGTTTATCTGACAAGGTCTTCAGAACTGATAAGGCTCTGTCTTCAGCTGTGAGAGAACTGGAAGCATGTTGATGGGGAAAAGACCATGCTGGGCTTCCAGGGGGCAGCCTCTGAAGCATGGCCTAGAGCTGCCGGAATAAGCAGTCAGTCTGACCTTCCATCAAGCAATGTTCTGCGCTCTCACTTAAGATCACTAAGTATTTGCCCTGGCAGGAATCCAGGCCAGCACACACTTCATGTATGTGTTCCGCAAGCCGAGATGGCTGTGTTACAATGACATGCAAAGCACAGAGGAGGGTTTGTATCTCACTTTTAGTGTAATGTGAACATTTAACCATTTCAAATCAACTTTCTATAATGGCTATTTCTTACTTAAATGATTTATGATATTTCCAATTAAATTCCTTAGCCATGTACAACAAATTTATATGAACAGATTAGGCATTCATTAGAGCAATTCCAGAAGTACTCTGGATAGACAAGTAGCTAGACAAGTAGAAAAATAAGAAGAACTTAGAATAATCTGTCTTCTGAAAAAACTAACGTATTTCACTACTTTCAAATAACATTTCATTTTTTAATTCCTGAATAATAGTTGTACTCTCCAAAACCGCCAATGAAGAAAATAGCTTTAGGCCAGAACAGAAGGACCCTCTTGGTATTTGAAGCTGTGAAGATGCAAATTGGACTGACTTGGGAAGAGTCTTTGACCAAAGGCACCATCGTGCTGGTCATCTGCCACGGGCCTTTGAAATACAGATGTGTAAGGTCAGATCCTGACCCAATGCACTGTGCTGTGGTATCAATTTTCAAAAGAAAAAATTGAGATTCAGGCCAAGGTTGCACTGAGAGGAAAGAAGAGGGGGGCAACCATCTTTCAAACCCAAGGAGGTAAAGGCAAAGGTCATTCCAGAGGTCATAGGACCAGTTCAAACAGCTCATCAAACACCCTAGCTGGGTTTTTACTGCTCTCCTCATGGTGAGAATGGTTGGAGCTTTTTGTTTCTACAACTCATAAACCTCTGCTGATGATTTCTTTTCTAAAGCATTCACTTTACTGCCTTAAACTTGTGTTAAGTAAAGTTGTTTCAACAAACTTATAATCCGAGGTCACACAGAGTGGGCTCTGGCATCAGCTGCAGTCCTTTTTGGTTTGATTATATGTACATGCTTTCTAAAAAGACTGTAAGAGAATGACTAAAATGGATTTCTTACAGGTCAAAATGAAGAATCGACAAAAATGGAGAATCAAGTTGTTGACCTGTTTTTACCTGTTTTCAGTACTTTTCATTAAATGATGGAATGTACATGCTTATGTGTAATGTGGCTACCAAAGTGAAGTAAAATGTCAGGTCTCTTTGAGACATAGAGATTATGTCACACTGAACATAAATTGCTGTATGTAGTTCTATACAGCATTAATAGAAGTATGTAAAGATGACATATTGTTTGTCTAGATTACTTTTTTCTCAATGCTGAGACAAAATACCCAACACCCCAACTTTGGGAAGGAAAGGTTTATTTAGTTTACAGTTTTTGGAGGTTTCAGTCCATAATCAGCTGGCTGCCAGACAGGGTGGCATGGCACTGGGGCAACACTTCAAGGCAGCAACCAGAGCAAAAAGGGGGAAAACAAGCCTCTTCCCCTCCCTTATATTGTACACAGGCCACTCCCACCTCCTTCAAGGCAGATGTAGCACTCACAAAATCTCCTTGCCCTCCTTTGCACAGGATGAGGATATTTACAAAGTAAGAATCCTGGCTCCCTGCTGCCTCTCTCAGTTAAACTTCTAAACTTCTCAAGTTGACATGATGTATCAACCATAGCATTATCCCTGGAGACAAACATTTTCCAAGCATGGAGTCCACAGGGAAGAAGAATATAGGAGTTTCTAGGGTGGTAATGAGGGGCATGGAAGACAGGAGAATTCCAGTCCTCCATAAGACCAATCTCAGAATGTTTAGGAAAACCATTTTCCATCTTTCTCTTTATGACCCAGCAGACATAATGACTAGTAAGTCTCTTTTCCCATTTTCCTTTCTATAGAGACCAGATCAAGTAACTCAGAGAACAGTTACATACTAAAAGGTTTGGCTATTAAGTTACATGGCTTATAACAAGTTCCATTTTTACCAAGCAAATCTCCAATTCATAAATTCTTGATAACTCTTCTAGTTCCATCATAAAATATTCACAGTTTTTCACAGAAATAAGTACATGATCTACCCATTCATCCACAGAAAAGTGTGATGGTAGAATAATGAAACTCATTTCATGAGCCAGTCATTAAACCAGTTCCATTAACTTCTCATACATGACATAGAAGATGCCAAATATGCTTTTTATTTCTAAGAGACTTCCTTAGTTTTCAAAGTGAATTCTTATGAGGATTAAAAAAGAATTCTACCTATATTTACGTAGTGTAAAAGTTGGACAAGGACCAATCCAGCTTCACAAAATCAGCTTCACAAAGAAGTTTCTAACTCTGGTCAGACTTCAGTTAACTAAAGAAATCTGATAAACACCAAACTGATTGGGACAGTGGTGTTGACCACACTATTCTGAATGCCTCTGCCTTCTCTGAGGGACGCTGATCCTCAGGCTTGGGGAGCTTCCCATTATCTGTGATGTGCTGATTACCTTTTCCTTACTGACCATAAGAAAGCAGGAATTTACCAGATCAAATGAACACAGTTCTATTTAAATTATTTGTGATACTTCAGTTTTCTGAAATTTACACTACAAATTTAACAATGATAAAATGTTTCCAAAGTATTTCAAATACAAGTTACTGATGGTTTTCTAGAAATCCTCAAGTTCATACTTGCATTCTACATATAGCTTACATAGCACAAACCACACTACTCTTGTTCTTAAATTTTATATTTCAAACTGCAGTATGTGAACTATTATTATCTTGATCTGTTTCCTGTTCTTTGAATAACATAATACAATAATTAGCACTCAAGGGCTTTCAGATCAAGAATTTATAGATTCAGTCAAACTGATTGGATGTGGGAATTTCTTAGAAGTATATTCCAGGGTTGATTGAAAATATTCCTATAACTAAGGTGCAACCTTTAAGTTGAGATAGACTATAAAAGGAATTTGTTAACATATATTAAACTAACTTGCTTTGTTTATTGAGACAGGATCTCATTTTATGGTTCAGCCTGGATTTGAACTGATGAGGTAGCCCAGGCTGGCCTGGAATTCAAGGTAATACTCCTGACTTGGCCTCCCAAGTGCTGGGATTACAGGCATGCACTGCTGAGTCCAGCTTATATCAAACTTTGTGACTTCTGCAAGAGATGAGTCAAACCCCTCATAATGGATTCTAGAAAAAAATCAAAAAGGTAATAAACAAAAAGTCTCAAAGAACACATTAGATCCAGTTAAAGAAGTAAATAACTAAATGAGTCCCAGCCTTCTGGCTAATAGAGATATTAGAGATAGCAATGCAAATGCGAATATCACACTTCAGGCTATTTATCCAGAACACTTGAGCTCTCACAAAGAATGCATAAAGAAAAACATAATTTATGTAGAAATCAATAGATTCTGCCAACCTGAGGCTTAGCTATCTCTAATATGACATCCCCCCCAACTTACTACCAGGCCCAAAGAAACAACTTATCTCTCCAAGAGTAACTTCTGTGGTCTATTTCTAGGTCCAGAAATAAACCTCCTGCTCCCTTTTTGCACATGCGCTGAGTCACAACCACCCAAGTGTTCCACCCCCAGCCCCAGTAAATCTTTCTGTGTCCTGTTTTGCGCACGCAGATGCTCCTTCAAATCAGCTGTTGATAGGTCATTTTGCCCACCTCCCAAACTCCTCTCCCAGCTAGACCTGATAAAAGTACTTCCACCTCTTTGTTCTCACCCAAGAGTGCTTGTGTCTCTTTTGCACCCCTCCTGTGCCTGCAATACAGGTCTCTTTTCTACTTTCTTTGTCTCTCTATTGTGCCAAAATCTTATCAGAAATAATCCAACAAAATCTAATTGACTATTAGTTTCTACCCGCTGTTATTGCAATTCTTACTTTATGCCTAGACCCATTAAACCACTGTTCCTCCATCGCAACTTTTCTGAAAATGAATCTGGTGTCCTGCCTCACCCAGTGTGCACCCTGCCTGCTCTCAGCAATGGGCATATGGCTTCTGGGATTTAAAGGCCTCTCCCTTCATTCAGCCAATCTTCATTCTGCTTCTCTCTATGATCAGATGCTCCACTTGTACTCTGATGACCTGTATCCACTTGATTACTGATTTCATGCCTAGCAATTTTTCCATTTAAACATTTTTATGCCTTCATTATTTTTGTTGAAATGTGCAGGAAATACATGGATTTTAAATGTTTGGGTGAGTGAGTTCTTACACAAAGCTTTATTTGGCTCAGAGTTTTCTGAGCATTCTGTCCATCGTCAGCTGATTTCAAGGCAGGAAGGCCCTGGCAGAAGGGTCAGGGAGGAAAACTGCTCACATCATAGTGACCAGGAAGCAGAGAGGAGGGACCTATACATTTCCAGGTCACAGTCCTATTGATCACCTCCAACCAGACCCCAGCTCCCATCAAGTCATCTATACTGAGTGCATGATCCAGTCATCTTCCAAAACCTTTACCTCTGAACACATGAGGCTATTTAGGAACATTCTTGGTCTAAACTGTAACAGCCTTTATAGGAAAGTCTGCCTGTTGATCTAATAGTATAACAAATAGAATATTTGAACAAAAAATGTACTACCACAAAAAGCCACACTTCTTGATTAGGTAATGTAGGCAACCTGGTTTTTGAGAATGCTACTGAACAATTCTAAACTACATTCAGATTAAGTCCTAAAATCTTAAGTTTTATATTTCCATTGCAAATCACACTGACACTGTGATCAATCCTCAATAGCCTTTCAAAGCAGCCAGAGGCAAATGGCGTCCTTAATTTACAAGAAAAGATTCAAATAGTGATTAGATTGCTTGAAATCACCCTAAAAATTTACTGGAGTCATGCATTTATTTATTTATTTTTCCTTTCACTGTCTTTGGCTGCATCCATACAATCAGTTGCCTTTTGTTCAAAGGAACTTGTTTATTCTCAGAAAAGTCCTATGCTGCCCAATATCCACTCTCTAGTGAATTTCTGAACACAGTCACAGCCCAAAAATAGCGCTGGGATCAAAGTCTTCTTGTTTCTTTCTCACTTAGGCCATACAAGGACAGAGTAAACTGCCAGATTGGGTGGTTTTAATTCAGCACACCTTTCTTTGGAATCTCCTGGGTTCAAATGAGCAGATCTACCTCATCCAGTGGTGCACTGATGGAACCTGGAATTTTTCCATATGCAAGAATTTTCCATGTCTCTCTAAAATTAATTCGTTTTGTTAACATGGTCTGCTTTTAGGCTCTTAATAAATGACTTCTTTAGGAAAGATATACAGAAATCTAGCAGCTTCTCTTTACTGACCCCAAACCCTCCAGCACAGCCTTAGTGTTCCAGGAAGCAATTGCATTTATAGATAAGTAATCTGCCCTTTCCATAAGAGACAAAGGCCACTAATAAAATAGGGATAAAAGCTCCTCTCTAAGAAGCTATGAGCACACAGGCACCATGTATGGAGAAACAAAGAAAGAAAGAGAATTTTGATATAAAAAGGAATGTTGATGATGCTAGTATCACCTGTGAACTTACAGCACTCACAGCACATTTGCAAATAAACTGAGCTACATAACTCTATGAGATGCTTTATTATTTCCATTCCGCCATCAATGGATGAAACTATGTCTTAGTTTTTGCAAGTCTTTCTCAAGTTCAAGAGTTTCTCAAGATCACATAGCTAGAAAACTGCCAGCCTTGATGTCTAAAGCCTTTGGTTCTATACCACTAGAAAACGCTGCCAAGTTTCCTCTTCACACTGCTGGCTCCTCTAGAAAAGCTCCTCATGCAGGTCTGGATGCACAGTGTCACCTCACTCGTCTTGCCAACCTTGCAGCCAATTCCTGTAACTTATGCCAGGTTTCGGAAGACTAGAAAGGAAGCCCCTTAAAGAAGGGTTTTGCCTCCTTAGGAAAAGTGCACATGAGTACTGCCTAACAGAGATGGTAATGCTTCAGTCTGGCATAGCTGGAAAGGAAGATATAGGAATCTATGAAAACATGGATGACACAGAAAAGATGAAACCACATTTCTCCCAAAACAGTATAATCAAATGGGATTCTGCAAAACAGACATGTTCATTTGCTCTAAGAAAAAGCTAGGAAGAACTCACGATCACTGAAAAATCAAAACACCTCACTCCAGAGCACCCCAAAGAAAATTCTTTCAAGAAACAAATGGACTTGGCAGTGATGCCTACAAAATGAGTTATTTAAGAGACCAAGGCAGGAACATTTCAAGTACAGAGCTAGCCTGGGCAACGTGGCAGGGCTCTGTCTCAAAATAAGAACAAATTTAAAGGGCTGCAGGTGTAGTTCAGCATTCCATGGGCTCAATCTCTAACACCACAAAAGAATTTTTTAAATAAAAATTTTAAAATAAGGGCTGGGGATCTAGCTCAGCGGTCTAAGCACCTGCCCACCAAGCGCAAGGTCGTGAGTTCAATCCCCAGTGCCACAAAAAAAATTTTTTTTAAATATTAGGAAAAAAGAAATAGATTCAAAAAATGGAAAAGTAAATATATGAATAGCAGGGCCATGTGTGTGGCAGTAAAAGAACACATAGTCTTTCCCATCTGGCTGAGGGAAGAAAAGTCAAGAGCAGTCTTCGCATGGCTCAGTCCTGAGCTGGGTGGGGTTTGAGATGCCCGGCTGTCAGGCTTGACAGTCCACCAAGCTGGCTGAGGGTGTGCTTGTTCTGGCCATTTGTGAATTGGCCCAGCGCTAGGTGCCTCTGATACCCATTCTCATGATTTACCTACCAAGCACTGGCGGAGGGACTGAAATCCTGCGGACATCTACGTAACACTACAGACATCCACATGACGTTACAGACTGAGGTCCTAAGAGACTCCGTGAGGAGCATCAGTCATTGGAATCCGTGAACTGATGAACTGCAATGACCCTGGATGCTATTAGTGTGACCGGGAGACCCACATGATTTGGGAAGTGACATCTGCTATGTGCCTCTTTTCAGCGGAGCATGTTTAAGAGTGTCTTAACCGGACCTATTCGCCCTAGCTTGCTGATGTTTGTTTGTGGTTTTCCCTGAGCTACATCTCCAGCCCCCTTTTTTATTTTGAGACAGGGTCTCTCTGAGTTACTAAATTGCCCAGGCTGGGTTTAAATTTGTGATTTTCTGCCTCAGCTTCACAGAGTGCTAGGATTACAGGGCTGAGTCATCAGGATCAGATATTTCGTTCACTTAATTACTCTCCAAATATTATCCCATCTACACCCCAGTGAGCAGTTACGAAGTGTTCAGCCCTCACATGTGCCAGTACCTCATGCAGCAGACCCTTCTTTGTTTTATTTTTCAGTCTGATCCAAATGCAGTTTCACTGTGGATTTAATTTATCTTTCTTCAATCACTACCAATATCAAGCATCTTTCAGTATGGCTTTTGGCTGCTTACTTGTTCTCTTCTAGGATTTCCTACACATGTCCATTGCTTGCTTTTTCTATTTGATTTGTTTATCTTATTTATGTGGGATTCTTCACATACTCCTCAATGGTAGGAAAACTAAAAGTATCTCGATTTTGTTTATAATTTCTTTCAATGTACAAAATTTATATTTTAGTCATATTTATCAGATTTTTAGAGTTGGCTGTGCTTTCTGTAACTTGTTAGAAGTCCTCTTCTACCCTGAGGTTATAAAGATATATATTCAATCCACTCTTATAAATGCCTTTTTCTTTTAGGTATTGTATTTACTTGGAATTTCTTTTTGTTTATGATGTGATATAAGGATCTAATTATAATCTTTATATATAGATAACCGATTAGTTTAGTTTTGTGGCATTTTAAAAAACAAAACAATGCACTATGTTTTCTGTGGAATAAATTCCAAGGTATTACAACATGGTATTCATATTTTATTGATAGTAGATTAGAATTGCTAAAGAAGAAAGCCTATGCCTAACACAATAGCTAGCAAAAATACTTACTAAATGTATTATTTGCTAAAGTACAAAAGTTATTTCTGAAGGCACATTAAAAACATATGAACAGTTATCTAAGCTCACTTCTCATATTGTAATTGCTAGTATAAATCAGTTTGTGTTTCTAGCTGAAGAATTTATCTGAAATACAAAAGAATTTTCTGAGAGAAACTGAGAGTAAGTCGGACGAGCACCACGCTGATGTCAGAGGCTCTGCCTTTCACAAGGAGCAAGGCCTGCTCTGACTCCACAGAACTTAACACTACAGAAGGTGTCCATTATCTCAATCAATTTACCTCAACAGAAATGCCAGCCAATTACACGTGGGGGAGAACGATGAGAGGATAAAGAAAATAAAAGATAGAGACAGAAAGCTGGGGTCAGGTGGAGCCCTTATTTGGATGGAAGGAGGA
>RJWT010046821.1:0-11392 GCA_004365215.1 Cuniculus paca | reverse complement strand
TTCATCAATGTCCAGACACTGATCGAGCACCTCTGTTGTGCCTGGCGTGTTGCGGACATAGAGGGCACGCTTGGAGAACTGTGGGCGCATGATAGTATTGCACAGCTTTGTAACCCTTTGCAGCTTTCCAAGTACTGAACATATACTAGCTCATTTAAATCTCGGTACTCAAACAAATCTACAAATTAGAGGTCCTTAGCATATAAGTAGGCAAAGATTTACCAAGATTTGAGCAAGAGGTTGCAGGAAATGAAATAACCACAACTCAAACTCAGATGCTTGACCTCCAAAAATTTTTAGAGCAGCCAAAGAGACAAAGCGTAAGTCTATGAAACAATAACTTCTACACTACAGCACTGTACATTAACTCATTTTTCCATTGTTCAGCGACTTGCATTCATGAGATGTTTTCGTGTACACATCCAACGAGTCTCTTGATGGACAGGAGGAATAAAAGAGCTGCGGACCACCATGTGTAGATAGGAACCGAAGTCACAGGAGTGGCTGTGTTTGAGGTTGTCCCTTTCTCCCTTATCATTTCACTGATAGCATGGAAGAGCAACGAAGAGATTGGCAGAGTTCTTACAATTAAGTATAGGCTACTTTAAGTCATTCATGAAACGAAAATATACTGAGCAGTTAGGTTTTCAACAAAGTCTCTGTTCTGCTTAGTTGGAACTTGAAATTCTGCAGTCCTCTGTGAGCTTTGGGAGTCATCCAATGCACAACTCTCCCGTAATGCTCTTTGACTGCCCTCATGGATCTCACTCTGCTCTGCCTTCGTGTTCAGGGAAATGTAAGGGCTCCGCTTGCACATGACATGGTCCGAATGTTTTTGTCTCTCGCCCCCATTCACTTGTGGGAAGTTTGACCCCCAAGTGATTACACTAGGAGGCAGGGCTTTCAGAGATAATTGGGTGATGAAGCTGTGGCCTCATGAGTGGGATAGCTGCCGATAGAGATGATGTCTCAGAAAGAACAGTTTCTCTTTCTACCACGCTGGGACCAAGTAAGACGTTGCCACCCGAAATCAAAAAGTAGGCTCTTGCCAGACGCTGAATCTGCTGTTTCCTGCATCGTCAACTTTCCAGCCTCCAGAGCTATGAGAAATAGACTTCCATTGTTTAGCATGGAGCCAGGTTATGAAATTGTGCCACGGCAGCCAAATGAGCTGGAATGGCAGATATCTGCCGCTCTTTCCATCTGTGGTTTCTTTCTCTGTGGCAATTGCTCATCAAATCCAGCATCATCGGCTCTCAGAACTGCAATCTCTCAATTCAGCAAAATCATCATGTTTTGCTTGTGACCCCTTCCTCTTGCTTTGGGACTGAAAACACATTCTGCCAACACTTTATTTTGGGAGGGATACTTCCTCTGGGGAGAAAGCTAAGATGCTCATTAGTTATGCTTCATTACTTTTCTTTCCATTAGGAAACAAAGATGTGTATAGCCCAAGATCCAAAATTCAGTGATTTCACTTGCTTTCCAAAGTCTCTAGTTGTTTATGGTGGAAGGCAGAGTTTGCTAACAGTTAAGCTTCCAACAAGGCTGGGGGCTTAAGTGTTCCCATGGAGTTCCGAAAGTGACACGGATCTGCTGTGAATGTGGAGATGACACTACTCGACATTTTAAAATTAATCATCTACGTTAAACATTTAATATAACCATTTCAAAAATGAAAATGTAAAATAAAACTTGCAAGCCAGGGGAGCATGAGACGAAGTGGAATAAAAAAAAAGTGAATATTCCAATAGTAAATAAGAAGGGAGAAAGAAATAAAAGCAAAGTATACAAAGATTTCAGTGCTGACAAAGGATATCCAAAGAACCAACAGATGGGACTGTTTACTCCTGACAATATAGAGATGATTGAGGTGTTTGGAAAAGTCTTTACAAAAACACTGAATATTTAACATTCTAGAACAGCTAAAGGAGGAGCTAACATCCAGGAAGAATTAGATGTTATGAAAGATTAAACATAGACATTAAAAGCCATTAGAAAATTCAGACTCAAATAAAAGAATGAGCAAAAGAATGAGTTGGGTATACTGAAGAATGGTCAGTACCTTGGAAGGCAGAACTGAGAAAAGCTACCAGGATGTATAACACAGAGGAAAAAAGGGACAAACCACCATGAATTCCACCTAAATCCACTGAATTCTAACCAAACACCTACAGAACACACAAGTTCAGTACGACTTCATTATAGAGAAAAAAACTTACCAAAAAGGTTACCAGAGAAGATGATTTTACTGTACTGTTTTCAGAAACTATTTTAATGAAAAAGCATATAGATTTCAGGAATAATATGATTTTCAAGTTTACTTGAACAAATACATTCAGAATCTTGGACAGAGAGAGTCCTAAATCAGGTGACTATCGATACCAGCCTGTTACTGGACTCTATTTTGTTCTGTTGGTGAATTTGTCTATGCTTTTGCTAATGCAAAATTACATTAGTCTTAATGGCAATAGTCTTATAATAGGTCTTGAAATGTCATAATACAAAATCTCCCATTTTTAAATTGCCTTGGTGAAATCTGAAAAAAGTACAGGCTCCACTTAATAATGTGTCATATGAATTCATTAATTGCAATGCTAGTGTAATACAAGGAAAATTATGGGTAGGTATATGGGAGATTTTATGTATAATCTTGGCAATTTTGTGTAGGGATACATAGGAAATTCTCTATAATCTTTCTGCAAATCTAAAAATGCTATAAAATAAAAACCTACTTTTAAAATTGCTGATTTCCTTTCATTTCTTTGAATCCACAGGTTAAGATTAGCATAAGCTTGTCAATTTCCACAATAATAAATTAAATAATAAAAACCTACTAATAGTTTATTTTGGATTTAATTGCAAATAAAGGGATTAAAGAGATGAATTTAGCAGTAAGTAACTGATAAGCCACGGGTAAGCTCTATCTGCTACTAATTTAGGTTTGTAAATATTTCTCTCAGTAGGTTCCTAGTTTTCAGTGTAGCATTCTTGAACCTCATTTGTTGAACTTCAAGCGTTCCGATACCCTGGTCACTGGCACACATATTTAAAATTTTGTTTTCTGTGTTTGTGGCCGCAATTAGAAGCACAATGCATGCTCGTATAGTATCTTTCACCTAGCAGCTCGCTTATGCTCACTTACTAAATGTATTACTTTGTCAGTAGAATGCTCTGACTACTAAAGTAGACCACTAAGTCATCTTCGCATGACACGATGTCGTCTTTCCTTTCCAATCTTTATGATTCTTCATTTCCCTGGGTTTATTGGACTTTTTAGGTCCCCCAGTAAAAGTTTGTCACAGTCTCATCTGCGAGACTGAGCACTGTGCCGCTACAGTTGAAAGGGGCAGGGTGCACCTTGACCCCGGGCGAAGGCTCAGTGCGTGGCTCGCAGGGCAGGGCAGGGACAGTAAGTGGGCGGGCCTAACGTGCTGGAGAGCCGGTCCCAGGGCGAGCAGCAGTCAGAGACAGCAAGGAGGTGACCAAGGAGCACACACCTTCCAGTCGTACGGGGACCCGCATGCTCCCAAGCCACCGTCCCCTGCGCTAACAGTGGACACCCCGGGTTCAAATCCTAACGAATGTTTATTCAGAGGTAATAGGAGAATTCTTCCCTTTCTCCCATGCAAGGGGAGAGCTTTAAATACTTCAGCGTTTATTTTAGTGTTTGTTGTAGCTTCGTTTATGTTCTTGAATAAGCCCAGTACCTTCACACTGAGCCATATCCCCGGCCAATTTTTTAAATTTTGAAACACGGTCTTGCTAACTCACTATGTAGCCCAGATTAGACTCAAACTTGGATCCTCCTGCCTCAGCTTCCCAAATGCTGGAATTAGAAGCATGCATCAACACACCTGGCCAGGTTTTTAAAAACAAATATATAATCAGATTATTCTTTGGTTAATTGCAGTTTAGATCATGAATACATGTTCAATTTTATAAAATTTTTTTTGCATCTTTGAAATGACATAATTTTCTCTTTTTTAATTAATGTTTATTGATTTTTGTGCCTTCTTGAATTGCTACGTTGGCCTGAAGTTGTGTGGAATTGAATAACAGACTTCTAAATAATTGATAGATCAAAGAAGAAATGAAAACTAAAATCAGAAAATATTTTGAACCGACTGATACAACGTATGATAATTTGTCAATGCTAAGCCAACATAGCGATCAAGACACACGATCGTTTTATATATTGTTCATTTGTTTACTAATCATTTGTTTAGGATTTTTGCTTTTGTAGTCGTGATAGGTCTGACCCCTGTCAGTCCCCCAACTACCCAGGGCGCCACAGCTACCTGAGCCCAGGAGGATCTTGCTGCTGGGTCACTGCGTGTCCACGCGCCTGCTTTGCAGGGCCACGGTGCACCTGGCCGGACAGAACGTTCTCCATTCCGGGGGGCACACAGCGTTGCCGCCCAGCACATTCTGTTTCCCTGAGCCCTCGCTCTCCTCACCCTGGCCCCGGAAGCCTGGCAATAAAATTACAGCTCAATAAATGTGAGGCAGACTCTCCTTGGAGTTATTCCAGGGAATCTCTCTCAGAACCCCAAATTTAGGCTGGCTGTGTTCTTTCCTTGGGGTCGCTGCCATTTACCTAATAGTCACAAGAAGGACAGGGTTATAATTTTCCTTGCTTATACCGGTAAGGTTTGAGAATGCAAGAAATATAAACAGGATCATTAAATAAACCTTCATTTTCTGTTTTCTGGAAGAGTCGTACAAGATTTCTGCTCTATATTCTTTATGAATTTGGAAACCACCTGCTCTTTTTGTGTGTTTAAAAAACTATTTAGCTTCTTTAATAGATAGTAGACTATTCAGGTTATCTATTTCTTCATCTGTCAGCTCTCAGTTACACTTTTCAAAGAATTTGTGCTTTTCACCCAAATTGGCAACTGTATTTGCATAAAGTGATTGTGTGTGTGTGTGTGTGTGTGTGTAGGATCTGCAATGAAAGTGATATCTGTTTATTTCCAAATACTGCTAATTTATCTTTGTTCTCTTTTTTTTTCTTGTTTAGTCTTGATATATGTTGACCACTTCATCTCTTTTCAAATAACCAACGTTGGGTTCTTAACTTTATCACACTGTTTAAAAATTTGATTTCTGCATTTACCTGGGTTAGTGCCTAGCTTTTGGTATAAATTGTTGTTCTACTTATTTTTGAGGTAGAGTTTGAGTCATCTCCAGCTCGGTCTTGCTTTCTGAAGCATGATTCGATGCTAACAATCTTGCTCTACTTGTTTAGACTGCATTCACTTCAACAAAATTATCATACATTGTATCGGTTGGTTCAAAATGTTTTCCAATTTTAGTTTTCATTTCTTCTTTGATCTATCAATTATTTAAAAGTCTACTATTATCTCTCTGTTTTGGGGTACCGAGAGAAAAAACTTAATTTCTTCTTAACTTTTTGAAAAGAATTTTGATTGTGTCTGACTGTCAGCTTGACAGTCATTTTCTCTGGCAATTTTTAGGATTTTGTTTTTTCTTCTGTTGTTCTAGTTTGGCCTGGATCTGTTTCTTTGTGTTCATTCAGGTTCGATTCACTGTGGCTGCTGGGTCTACAGCTTGATGCATTTGAGTAACTCTGGAACATTCTTCACTATGTCTTGGGTTATCATATGTCCCTTCTTGTTTCTTCTCTTTTGGGAATCTAATTAATCACATATTAGAAATTTTGAGTAAGTCTCCAATGTCTCTTAAACCCTTATCTGTTTACTTCTTTTTGTTTGGTTGGTTGTTTTTATATTTACATTTCGACCTTGGTATTTTCTGTTGATCTATTTGTAAGTTCAATACAGAACTCTTCTGTTGTGTCCAAAGTTTTGATGCACTCATCTGTTATATTATCAGATACTGTATTGTTTCCATTCTAGAATATTTTTATTGATCAATTATTCTATCGAAATTCTTCATATTTTCCTCCATTTTGTGAATCATTTTCTTTTTTCTTTAACATATTAATTATAGCAATTTTAAAATCACTGTTTGCTCTCTCTAGTAGCTTGTCTTTTTTGTTTGTTCAGTATTTGGGGACTGAAACCAGGGGCTTTTCACTGAGCTACAATTCATTACGCTTTTATGTTTTTGATTCTGAAACAAGGTCTTGCTAATTCACTAAGATATCGAGAATGGGCTGAAATTTGCAATCTTCCTCCTTCAGCCTCCTAATGTGCTTATTTACATGTTTATGCTTCTCCACATGTTTAATTTACAATATGTTAAGAGGTTTGTGTGTGGGTGGGGTGGTATAGCTGGTTTGTTTCTGAGTCTAGGACCAAGAGCTCTAGGCTGAAAGACTGAGGGTTAATCAAAGTTACTTTTTAGAGTTTCTCAGCTTAACCCTTCAGCTTTCTTCACCGACCACGTACTTCAGAAGTTTACAAATATGCTAAAGGGTGCCAAGTCACATACTATTGGGTTCAGTTCATCCAATTTCCACACTGCAGATAGAGGTGATCATCAGAAAATGCGTTACTCTTCAGTCCTCTGGAAGAGCCTTCCGCTCCGGACCAAACCTGGACTCCAAGCCTCTCGCTATGCCCAGAAATGATACAAAGTGCCAGGAAGGAGGCAGCTAATTCACCACTCTTTCTAGGAGGGTCACGCCTGCCTCTTTTGCTTTCCAGCTAACACCTTTTGATAGTGTTAACCCTAGAAAATACAGTTGTCTTCTAAGATCCAGACTCCTAAGACTTAAAAAAAGTTTCCATATGCCTTTAAATTCATCAAGTGTGTTATGGGGGAAATTTCCGTATTTGTTAGCCCCTCAAAACACTAGTTCCATTTATTTTAGCCCCATAAACCACCAAAAGTTTTGCTAGTTTGTCTTTGCCCCAGCTGATTTTCAGAAATTAGAAAATAAAAATGGATCCACAACTCTATTTAATTTTGAAAATCAAATAGACAAGGTAAAATGGTCTACAGACAAAAGCATAAAACACCAAACTGAGAAACAGAATGCAATTACTGAAAAAACAAAACGCCTGGTATGAAGGATAACTTCAAATGTTTCATAGCACATTAAGACAACTGTGGTGATAATGATTCTGAATGTTCCCAACACAAGGAAATAAATGTCAAGGTGAAAGATCCAACAGTTACCTTTATTTATGCATTATGCATTATATGCAAGTATTGAAATGGCACTTCGTACCTCATACACAGAAAAAACTGCATCTCAATTTTAAATCATTAAGTTAAAAAGGATTTAAAACAACAAAAAGCAACTGGATGCCTTTATGGAGGCCACAGAAAGTCAATATAGGCAATCAAATATGCACAAATTTTAGAAGTTGACTTTTCATGAGAAAAGTGTGAAACTTTTTATATTGATGAGAAAGTAGGTTGATAAAGGTCACCCCTATCTAGAAACTGAGGAATGATGAATGATACTTCTGTATTAGTAGATTCCCAACCACTACATGTGTCTGGAGAGGCCAAGAGAAGTTCTAACCCTGATCTTCCATACTTGCCTGTTACCAGAGTGACCTTTTCTTCTACTGCATCCATCTTTTTTACCCAGGAGGTCCATGCTTTGGGATATAGACCATAAGCATGGGGATTGTCTAGTAATACAGGGAAGATTTTGATAAAAACAACCACCTCTTTCTTATATGGGCCCAAAGGCTTCAAACTGTCATGGAAAGCAAATTTCTCAAGCTTGATCTGATCAACCCAGTATATATGCTACAATTAGCAATAACACCTACGATCATTTGAAAGATGTGAAAAGTCTAAAACTGAGGATTATAAACCAGAAATTTATGGATGCAAGAGGTGTGGAAAGAATATAGCCTGCAGGTCTCTAGCAGTGTCCCAGTGCCCAGGCGTATGTGGTAAGCTGCTTATGTAGCAGGCATTATTAGTGGCCCACGGGTTATTCATTTTACTCTTCCTCCTGATTTACAGAATCTCAATTTTGTTTGCAGTGGGGCCCAATGTGTATACATCAAATATGTTGTCTCTCATCCTCACTTAGCTCAGGGTGGACCAGGTAACATGACTGTGGCCAAAATTTATCAAGTAGTCAGCCGAGCCTATCCTTTCATATATTTTTTTTCAGTCTTCCACCTACAACACGGTACTGATGTCTGCAGGTTAAAACAGGTACCTTGAAAAAAATGCTCTAAAAACGAAGATATTTCCTTGAGCACCTGCACTGACCCTGAACTGCTCGTCTCCAGATTTATTCTTGGTGGGAAAATAAACACAATGAAGATGAGTGCATGCTACCTGTAGCCAGATGCAGTCCTAACTGACAGTAAGAGGAAACGCCTGCAGACTTTTGTAAACTTGGCAATGCAGGAGAATCTCAGGACATCCAAGGAAAGAGATTTCAAAAGCAAGGGTTTCTGAGCCACAAAGAAACAAGCAAAGATAAGAGTGTCACGTGAAAGACAATGAAAAACAGTGATTACTTGTTAGGAGTTCCTGGGAACAATGAGTGAGTCCTTTCAGTCTGTTCGCTGCACACCACGGATTATTCTTTGCAGTCTACACCTCAATGTCCTCCTCAGCCCACCATGACATCTTCCAGCCTGTCTCCTCTGCCCCAAAGTTCACTCAAGATCACCCTGAGCTGACCTGTGTCTGCTTTGCCCACATCACCTTGCTTCCCACACCTGCTCCATCCTGTGAGTAGCTCCTGTCTTTTCCAATGTAAGTCAATCAAACCAATTGAGTGACCTTTAGTTCTCCTTCTTACCCATTATCCACATCTGTGCAAAACCACAGGAACAAAACTGGCAAAGCCAAAATTTACCCTTAGCATGAAATGGAAGGTGGAAGCCACTAACAACACATTTCTTACTTTTTAACTCTAAACAGATATTAAAGTACACACATCGATACATACATTTATCTGTATTTATGAACACAAACGCTCTTGTATGTAAGAGGCTGGCCATTATAAGGATCAAATATCACTCTCATATTGGCCTAATCCTTTGATCTAAGTTGGTGAAACTATATTCCATGTCATCCAGTCCCCAAAACAGGAGCTTATACATTTTCTTGGCATTCAAAAATGATTCAGAAAGCTACTTTTGAAAAGTACCATATACAGAATATATCATACATCTCTTCTCCATGCAGGCCTGAGAGCAGGTCTCTGTCTCCGTCTCTCTCCCTGTCTCCCTCTCTCCCTTTGCCCTCACTCATAGCCACCTGCCATCTTGCACAGAAGCCCCAAACCCCATCTTGGTGCTCTGAAGGCCACCTCCTAAGAAACAATTTATGCCTTCATAAAGAGTGCCCTTGCTTCTCAGTCCACATCCTGCATTTCATTTTTGGCTTCTGATGCCCTTTTTATTGTCATCTGTCTTTCATCAGTCTCCCATGAAGAATTCCAGCTACCAGTACTAACGACATTATACACAGTACCACCATTGATGCCAACATGAAATGGAAATACATATTTTTTTTGTTAGTGTGTATAAACTTCCTGGTTTAATGAAGCAGAGCTACACTGAAAGTTTATCTAACTCAACTTATAATAAGAAAATGCCTTGCTGCATGTGTTTGTGTTATAAAGTAAAGCTAAAATTAACACTTTTAAGACCACCTCCAACACACGAGCAAATCTTGTTATAAGCAAAAAAGAAAATCAAGGTAAAAAGTTGATTAAAACACCAAGCCAAATTAAATTTGATCTAATGATGTTTACTTATTTTAACATCTGGAAAGGTTTGGGCATACACTGCAAATATTTTTAACCTAATTTTAAAATAAATTGTGCTTAGTTTCCACAGATGTATTTAAGTTGGGTCTTTAAAAAAAAAAAGAAAGAAAGAAATCATTTTTGAGGTTTTTTTTGTTTTATTTTGTTTTGTTTTACTTTTTCTTTCTTTTTCTTTTTTTTTCTTTTTGCATTTAACAGGCAAGAATTTGGATTATAAGGTGCCAATGGAAAGAATATCTAAATATCCCCCCAAACAAGTCCATAGAAGAACAAACACTATGTAGTTCTTTAAAAAAAAAATACAAAATTCAATTTAAAAGACCTTATACCATTTGCTAAGTTGAAAAACCAACAGATGCGCAGTTTGCCTAAATAGAGGCCTGGGGAGTATCTCCACCTGCAGGGAGAGAGAGGACCAGGAGGCCATGGATGAAGACAGCCCAATGGCCACCCACTGAACTCCAGGAGAACGGCAGCTGCTCTGAGGGAAAGCTGCATCTCCCAAACTCCCAATGGGCACTGCCCTTGCTTCTTCTCAGCAGACCCACCCTTCCCAGTGACTGCCTAGATGGGACCTGCCAGGTGTGGAAACCATCCTCCCAAGGGCACAGCTCTTTCCTCCCTGCTCTTGTGCCCCGGAGAATATTCTCTGTTCCTGATAGGGAAAGGGAGTTGAGAGACACCGGATAAGCTTAAGAAGAAAAAGTTGAGGTCCTAAAAAAGCTGTGGTTCAACCTTTGAAAAGCCTAAAACCCTGTTCTGTTCTTGGGTTCCTAAGAATTTATCCTGTCTTCTGGCTGTCATCAGGTTCTCTGACCCTCTGTACAGTCTTCTGGTTTTGTCTGATTCCCCACCGCTGACTTCTTCCTGTGCTTGCTCTTCCTAGGGTGCGTCATCACGGGGTTTGTCAGTCACATCTTTACTGCTTGGTGCATGGGGTGGGCTCATAGATTTACTCTCCATCCTCTCAGTCTTGGCCTATGCCAGGACTTTCCGAGCATGTGCTGGAAGGGAGTTCTGCTGGGCTACTGGGGAAGCACAGGTTATTAACCTTCTATCCTTTCATGGCCTAGAAGAGAGATATCACTTGATGTAAGTAGGACATAAAATGTAAGTTGTAAATCTGAGTAATGGCTCCTTCTCTTGCTTTAATTTTTATTTCTCATCATTATTCTCCTTGCTGTCCAGCCCTTCCACCTCTTCAGAGGCTCAGGAGAAGGCTGTGCATGTGGGGTACTTGGTAAGAGTCCTGGTCAACAAAATTGGTACCCTTGTTAGAAAAGGGCTTCGTATCTACTGTGATAAAGCTTCATATTTGAGACTTTTGAAAAATTCTGTAGCAGAAACACTTGAGAGTCCTCAGTTTTCACCTCACAGCACAACTGCGTGTACACACTTAGCCCCTAGCTATCGTGCACGTTTTTGACTCATCCCCTATTGCTCAAGAGAGCATGGGCTAGCCACAGAGAGCTCAACGCTGAGAACCCTCACTATTCCTCAGTCCCCAGCCTTTCTAAACACCCAGCCTTAATCCATACCACACTGAGACCGTAATTCCTTTTTAAACTGTTTTCTTCTCCCTTTTTGCTCTTGTACCTAACACAGTGGTCTTGAAGCCATGGTCTCTGAGGAAGCAACACGGGTACCACTTGGGAACGGAGGGAAGAAGATTCCGAGGTTCCATCCTAGGGCACTGAGCCG